>PVIY010000815.1:165185-177773 GCA_004026745.1 Myrmecophaga tridactyla | reverse complement strand
ATTTTACAATAGAGTGCTGCTGCACACGCCCAACTTTATGGCTTGGTGGGTCAGACAACCCCCAGCTCATGCTAGGCAACTCAGGTCTCATGGTAACTTGGTGGCCCATGGTTAAGCATTCAGTTTCTACTAAGGCCCAGTAGCAGGCCAAAAGCTGTTTCTCAAAAGGAGAGTAGTTATCTGCAGCAGATGGTAAGGCTTTGCTCCCAAATCCTAAGGGTCTCCACTGTGATTCTCCTATAGGGGCCTGCCAAAGGCTCCAGACAGCATCTCTATTTGCCACTGACACTTCCAGCACCATTGGATCTGCTGGATCATATGGCCCAAGTGGCAGAGCAGTTGTACAGCAGCCTGGACCTGTTGCAGAGCCTCCTCTTGTTCAGGTCCCCACTCAAAATTAGCAGCTTTTCTGGTCACTCAATAAATGGGCCAGAGTAGCACACCAAATGAGGAATATGTTGTTGCCAAAATCCAAAAAGACCAACTAGGTGTTGTGTCTCTTTTATGGTCATAGGAGGGGCCAGATGCAGCAACTTATCCTTCAACTTAGAAGGGATATCTTGACATGCCCCACACCAATGGACACCTAGAAATTTCACTGAGGTGGAAGGCCCCTGTATTTTTGTTGGATTTATCTCCCATCCTCTGACACACAAATTCCTTACCAGTAAATCTAGAGTAGTTGCTACTTCTTGCTCGTTAGGTCCAATCAACATGATATCATCAATATAATGGACCGGTGTAATGTCTTATGGGAGGCAGAAATGATCAAGGTCTCTGTGGACAAGATTATGACATAGGGCTGAAGAGTTGATATACTCCTGAGGTAGGACAGTGAAAGTATATTGCTGACCTTGCCAGCTTAAAGCAAGCTGTTTCTGGTGGTCCTTACTAATAGCTGTTGAGAAAAAAGCATTTGCCAGATCAATAGCTGCATACCAGCTACCAGGGGACGTATTGATTTGCTCAAGCAATGATACCACATCTGGAACAGCAGCTACAATTGGAATTACCACCTGGTTGAGCTTACGATAATCCACTGTCATCCTCCAAGACCCATCTGTTTTCTGCACAGGCCAAATGGGAGAGTTGAATGGGGATGTGGTGGGAATCACCATCCTTGCATCCTTCAAGTCCTTAAGAGTGGCAGTAATCTCTGCAATCCCTCCAGGAATCCAGTATTGCTTCTGATTTACTATTTTGCTTGGTAGGGGCAGTTCTAGTGGCTTCCACTTGGCCTTTCCTACCATAATAGCCTTTACTGCACGAATTAGAGAGCCAATGTGGGGATTCTGCCAGTTGCCCAGTATGTCTATACCAATTACACATTCTGGAATTGGGGAAATAACTACAGGATGGGTCCGGGGGCCCTCTGGACCCACTGTGAGATGGACCTGAGCTAAAACTCCATTGATCACCTGGCCTCCACAAGCCCCCACTCTGACTGGAGGACCAGAGTGACGTTTAGGGCCCCTGGAATTAATGTCACTTCTGAACCAGTGTCTAATAATCCTCAAAATATCTGATCATTTCCTTTTCCCCAATGTACAGTTACCCTGGTAAAAGGCCGTCGGTCTCCTTGGGGATGGCTTGGAGGAAGATTAACAGTATAAATTTGTGGCAGTGTAACAGGGTTCTCCCCCAAAGGGACCTGGCCTCCCCTTCATTCAAGGGGCTCTGGGTCTGTAAACTGTCTCAAGTCTGGAAATTGATTAAGGGGCCTTGACTCTGTGTTTCTGTAATTCAGGTTGACTTCTGCTCACTTGACCCAGAACCTTTTTGTTTATACAGCTTGAACAAGAATTTAGTAGACTGCCCTTCTATTGTATTTCTAGATACTCCATGATTTACTAGCCAGTGCCACAAATCTCTGTGAGTCATATATTTTGACACCTGCTTTGAGTTTGCTGTCTATTATAATAGGCACGTCTACCCTGTCTTTGGCGATTAAGTGCTGCCACCTGACTTCTGCCAACTCAGGATCCCATCATCCCCATTGCGTTTAAGGATTCCAGCTCAGTGACATTAGTTTCTACAGTAATATCTGACCTACAGAGAAGTGAAACTACAGAGCTTTCCAGGGATGATGGCTCTAGTCTCACAAATTTATTTCTCACTGTTCTGGTAAAAGGTGTATCCTCCAGACATTCCTGGGGTGTAAGAGTAGGCTTGGCATGATAAATCCACTCTAACTTTCCAATCTCTTAAGCCTCTGGATCCCCTCATCTACATTATACCAGGGCAGTTCTGGCATTTCCACCTCAGGTAATGTCAGCCACCTTTTGATCCATGTTTCAACCAACCATCCAAACAAACTATTAATACCTTTTCCAACCCCTTGAGCTATAACATTGAATGCAGAATCTCTGCTTAGTGGGCCCATATCAAAAAATTCAGCCTGATTGAGCCTTATATTCCTCCCACCATTGTCCCACACCTTTGAAGTCCATTGCCACACATATTCCCCTGATTTCTGTTTGTATAAATTGGAAAACTCACACAGTTCTTTTGGAGTATAAGGTACCTCCTCATGTGTGATACTTTGTACCTCACCTTTAAGGGCCTGTTGGGACTTTAGTTATAGGTCCGGAAGAAATGAGGGGTGGTGGGGGTGGGTCATGAAAAGAATTAGAAATATCTTCCAAGCCATTTGCTTCAGGGCCTTCATTTGCAGTTTCATCTGGTGAAACCGGATTAATCACTCTAGGTCTAATCCCTTCAGGAGGAGGTTGGGTAGCCAACTCCTCAAGACAGGCTGAAGGTGGGGCAGCTATGTCCCCAGGGCAGACTATTACAGGGTTATCTAGAGAAGACTCAGCATGACCTAGGGTTTCAACCTCACCCTCAGCATCATTATCAATCCATATTCCCATTTTTCAGGGTCCCATTCCTTTCCGATCAATGCCCTTACTTCAACACAGACACCATTCAACATTGATATTTCAGTTTATGTTGTAAAGTTGCTACTCTAACAATAAGATTCTGAGTCTGATTTTCAGAGATCTCAAGGCTACAGGAAATAAGATTTTCCTTCAAGATACTCATAGAAATGTCTACATTTGTCAGACGGTGCTTAAGCTTCTCGTTTGAAGCCTTAAGCCCATCCCTTTCACTCTTTAATGTAGCCAGTGTATCTAACAACAACCAGCCAACATCTCTATACCTCTTATTTCCATAAAACTCTGTAAAGGTGTCAAAAACATTATCCCCCAGAGCCTGGCTTCATACAAGCAAAGCATTAGGAGAATCAAATGGTGATATTTTGACTATCTCTTTTGCCAACTCACTCCATTGATTGGAAGTGTCATTCTGATTATGGGAATCAGAGTCCTTAGTGCCTTTGAGTCCAGTCAGAGTAGAAAATCATTCATAAAGACCCATTTTTAAGATTCTGTTTCTTAAGAATCACTCCTGGTACCAAATTGTATTAGTTAGGGTTCTTTAGACAAACAGAATCAATGGGGAACACTCACAAAGATCAAATTTATAAAAGTGTCTTACATGACCGTGGGAACGCAGAGTCCAAAATCTGCAGGGTAGGCTGTTAAGCCGGTGATTCCAATGGAGGGTCTGGATGAACTTCACAGGAGAGGCTCGCCAGCCTAAGCAGGAAGAGAGCCTCTCTCTTCTGAATCCTCCTTAAAAGGCTTCCAGTGATTAGACTGAGCATCACTCATTGCTGAAGACACTCCCCTTGGCTGATTATAAATGGAATCAGCTGTGGATACAGCTGATGTGATCATGATTTAATTCTGTGAACTGTCCTCATTGCAACAGACAGGCCAGCACTTGCCTAACCAGACAAACAGGTACCCATCATTTGGCCAAGTTGACACATGAACCTGACCATGACAAAGGAGAAGGAAGAGCTATAACAGAAAAAATAGGATTTAACAAATGAGCATGGTGAATCACTATATTGATATTTCTTCTAGCCTCCAGTGTTTTGGAGCAGTTAGAAGGGAAAATCTGAAATAGTGGGAATTCTGAAATTGTTCTGTAACTACTTGTGTAGGTGTACTTTGAAAATTTTTGCTCTTTCTTTCTTTTCTTTATACATATGTTATATTTCAATTAAAAACATTTAAAAAATCAATGTATTACACTACATAAATAGAAAAGGAAAATAAATCCGCATGATTATCCATATGCAGGTAAGACATTTGATAAAATCCAGGAGGCTTTCTTGATAAAAACACTAGAAAAGTAGGAATAAAAGGAGTTTTAGTTTATAGAGCAAATAGCAGGCAGTGGGATGGCTTAAACAGTGGGAATTTACTTGCTCAGTAAATTTACTGGCTTCTCCAAGTTCAAATCAAGGTATCATTAAGCTGATGCTTTCTTTCCAAAGACTGGCATTCTGGGGCTGGCTACCACTGACCTTTGGTCCTGAATTCTTCTGCCACATGACAATTTGCATGGTGGACTCTCCCTTTGCTTCGACTTTTAGTTTTTGACTGCACCCTCTGTGGCTTTTTTGCCTGTGTGTGACCTTTACTATAGGGCCTTTAATAATAGGATTAAGACCCTTCATGGGTCATATATTATCTGAAGTAGCCTCATCAAAATGTCCTTACTCATCAAAAAGTCCTATTTATAAGGGTTTAGATTCAAAGAAATGGATTAAGTTTAAGAACATGTTTTTCTGGGGCACAGAGCTCTAAACCACCAAAGTAGGGACCTTTCTCAACATATAAAGGTCATTCATGAAACAGCCACAGCTATATCATACTCAATATTGAAAGACCCCCTAAGATCAGGAATGAGGCAGGATGTCCACTTTCACCACTACTGTGCAATATTGTACTAGAAGTTCTTAACAGAGCAAATAGGCAAGAAAAAGAAATAAAATAAACTATCTCTATTTTCAGATAACATGATCTTACATATAGAAAACCTGAGGGAATCCACAAGAAAACTATTAGGGCTAATAAATCAATTCAGCAAAGTGGCAAGTACAAGATCAACATACAAAAAACAATGTGTTGCTATCCACTAGCAATAAACAATCCAAAGAGGAAATCTAAAAAATTACTCCTTTTTCCAATAGCTTCTAAAAAAATAAAATGTGTAGTAATAAATTTAACTAAGGATACAAACTATCCTTAGTTTAAAAATTTAACTAAGAATACTTGTATACTGAAAAGTACAAAACAGTACTAAAATAAATTAAAGAAAGCCTAATAAATGAAAAGACATCCAATATTCATGCTTTGGAAGAGTTAGCACTGTTAATATGTCAATATTCCCTGAAGCCATATAAAATACCTATTAAAATTCTAGCAGCCTTTTTGCAGAAATAGAAAAATCAATCTTCAAATTTATATGGAACTGCAAGTGGCCCAGAATAGGCAGTCTTGGAAAAGAACAGTATTGGAGGACTCACATTTCCTGATTTCAAATTGTATTACAATGCAATAGTAATCAAAACAGTGTGGTACTGGCACAAAGATAGACAAATGGATTATTGGAACAAAATGGAAAATCCAGAGATAGATCCAAATATTTTTGGCCAGTTGATTTTTAAATTTTTTTTTTAATTTTTAAAGTTTAAAAAAAATATGACAACAAAGAAACACAAACATTCTTAACATATGATCATTCCATTCTACATATATAATCAGTAATTCACAGTATCATCACATGGTTGCATATTCATCATCATGATCATTTCTTAGAACATTTGCATCAATTCAGAGAAAGAAATAAAAAGACAACAGAAAAAAATTCATACAAAGCATACCCCTTACCCCTCCCTTTCTTTTTTTTTAAATTAATTTATTTTTTATTTATGATACATAATCACATACAAACACAAACATTCTTGGCCAACTGATTTTTGACAAGGGTGCTAAGGACATGTAGAGGAGAAATAACAGTCTCTTCAACAATTTGTGCTGGGAAAAGCAGATATCCATATGCAGAAGAATGATGTTAAACCCCTATCTCACACCACATACAAAAAACCAACTCAAAATGAATCATGTACCTAATATAAGAGTGGAAACTATAAA
Source organism: Myrmecophaga tridactyla (assembly GCA_004026745.1). NCBI lineage: Eukaryota > Metazoa > Chordata > Mammalia > Pilosa > Myrmecophagidae > Myrmecophaga > Myrmecophaga tridactyla. Next base: position 171,759 of record PVIY010000815.1, on the reverse strand, counting down.
ACTCTAAAAAGATAACGTGGGGACAAACCTTTGTTACCTGGGTTTGGGCAATGGATTCATAAATATGACACCAAAAATAGAAGAATGAAAGAAATAATAGGTATATTTGATTTAATAAAAATTAAAAACTTTTATACATTACAGGAAACTACCAAGAAAGTGAAAAGATAACCTACAGAGCGGGAGAAAATAGTTTTAATACATATATTGGATAAGGATCTAATATCCAGAATAAAATAAAAGCTCCTATAACTCAAAAGCAAAAAACAAAAAGCAAATAACTCCAAAAAAATAATGGGCAAAGGACTTCAATAGATATTTCTCCAAAAAATATACAAATGGCCAAAAATCCATGAAAAGATGCTTGTCATCATTAACTATCAGGGAGTTACAAATTTAAACCACAATTAGATGCCACTTAACACCCACAAGGTCAGTTATTACTAAAAAAATAGAACATAACATATGTTGGAGAGAATGTGGATAATTGGCACCCTAGTGCATTGACACTGGGAATAAGTGGTACAGCTGCTGTGGAAAGTAAGATGGTGGTTCTTCAAAAGGTTAAGTATAGAACTACCTTTCAACCTGTCAATCCACTTGCAGGAATATGGGTTAGCAATTCTAATACTGCTTTGTGTATAGTGGAGTTCAATAAATAAGTAAATATATTTTAGATAAAGGGAGTCAGGATTCTCACTGTTGGAGAGGATTCTTACTGATAGAGAAAGAAGTCACAAATAAGGAAAGGGAGAAGGCTAGAATAAATCCTTTGCAATCTGAGGTAAAGATAAAACTCATCGCTTTCTAATATAGGCATTCAAGATGCAAAAACAAATTTGTTGTTGTGAGTCCATGGGTTAGTGTGTGTACACACACATGCACACTCCCAAGCTCTGTCTCCTGAGGGAGCCTAGAAACAATGGAAGTCCAGTAATACCGAGCACACACAGTGCACATAGCTCAGTTTCTATATATCATTCTCTAATAAAATCATCAGGGCTCTTGAAGGAGTGGTTGGTTCCAGGACTGGGACATGGAAAATATAAGATGAGCCTGGCAGAATTTGTATGCCAGAAAGTAAAGAAATACTAAAACGGATGGAGGTGGGATGTTGAACAAGTGCAAAAGCCAATCTGAGAGAGTTCTAAAAGGCCAAAACTGGAAGAAGTTGAGCAAAATAAAACAAAACAAATAATAGTATTAGATTGTAATCCAAAGGACAAAATAAAAACACAAGCCTATACAGATATAAATACATAATTGTATAAACAAATAAATTAGGGAGATGGGACAGTTCCTCCTTACATAAGAATTCCAATTAATAAATGTAGAAGGAATGAAGAAATAGAAATCACTATGATTTTGATACTAGGCAGGTAGATAAAAGAGGAACAAAAGGTGAATTTAGCGCCAATTTGTTGGTACTTCAAACATAGTAATAATTGTTGCAGGCAAGAACTACCAAGTAATGCTAAAATGTGTGGTTTAGTGTTTTGAAGAAAAACAGGATATTTTCACAATATTAAAGTATTCCCCGAACCCTATTCAAAATATTTATTATTTACAAAGAGGAACTTTTGGGGAAATAATAGTAGCTTTGCAGCTAAGGAAACTGTCAGGCATTACATTAACTAAGTGATTGAGGTTAACATCGAAGGTAGTAAGACATAAATATCATGTAATACTTATTAAACATGAAAAAGGTACATTAGTTCTGTGTATTCTTGCCAAAAATAACCTCAATCTAATCATGCAAAACATCAGATAAACCCAAATTAAGGGATATTTCAGAAAATAACTGATCAGAACTCTTCAAAAGTGTCAAGGTCATAATAAACAAGGAGCTATCATAGACTTTATTGATTTATAGTTCTTTAAAGTCTTTTATCCACCTAGAAAGGATTCAAAGTATTGACAAACCCACAATCACAGCAGAAGATTTTGATGCACCTCTCTCAGTAATCAACAGATCAAAACAAAAAAAAACTAGTCAGGATTCTTGTTGGAGCATTTTTTGTAATAGTGCTTCAAAGTCTTTTTCAGATAATTCCAGCATCTGTGCTATCTTGGCACTGATGTCTATTAATTGTCTTTTCTCAAAGGAAGCTAAGATTTTCATGCAGAATAATTGTATCCTGGACATTTTGAATATTACGGTATGAGGTTTTGGGTCTTGTTTAAGTTCTGTGGAGAATGTTAATATTTTTGTTTCAATGGGCCATTGACCTGGTTGGGTTCAAGCAGGAAGTTTCAACCCTGCTGAGGTTCAAATGTCAATTCAGCTTTCAAGGCCTTTGTACTGCTATTGGGATCTGTCCCATAGAGAACCATGCAGTGGCCAGTCTGGGACCCTATGCAGTGGTTGTTCCCTAGTTCAGTTCTCAAATGCTTTGCTGAGCTGATCAGGATCAGATACATGCGTGTGCAGCTGGGGGTGGGGGTGGGGGGCAGTTTACTCAACTGTTCATCAACAAATCCGTGGATTTACTTTCCCGATAAGCTCCCCCTCTATGATAACCCTGGAACTTTTCAGTTAGCTCCCTGGGGCTTTCTTTTCTGATCCTCTGGCCAAGAACCTCCGTCTTTAGTTATTCTGCTGTGGCATGCACTTCTGCAACTCTGCCTGCATCCAGGACCAGCCAGCAGGGGAACATAGAAAATAAAAAACAACAACAGGGATTTGCCACATCCTCTGAAGCCCACATCTCCTCTGCCTGGAGAGGAAGTTTCCCCTCCCTCAGAGTTTTGTGCTCCCTTTGCATCTGCTGCTTTTGTTTTAAGCCACCAGATGTGCCATGGGATTGTTTGATAGCTGGGGTGACAGAGAACAAAACAACAAAAAATACCCAAAGAGAGCTAGCTCTACTTTCTCTGAGCATTTGTGTACATCCTTTCCTGCTACTAGGTCCTGAACTAGAGGGCATCAACCATAATGGTTAATACTTATTGAGAACTTATTATGAATCAGATACATTACATGTATTAGCTAATTTAATTTTTACAATAGTACCATGTAATAGACACTATTATTATTCCCATTTTACATATAAGGAATTTCAGCACAGAGCAATTGAGAAACTTGGCCAAAGCTATAATATATAGTGAGATGCCTATTGATATTCGAATCCAGGTAGTATGGTTTCAGAGCTTGTGCTCTATATCATAATCCCTTAGGAATCTCTATCTATTGCCATGGTTTCAACTAGAGGTGAAGAGGAGCTCAACAAGGGCAGTAGAGAACAGAAATACTTTGCAGGTAAAAATCAATAGGACTTGATGATTTTGTTTGCATTAGAGGTACATACAGAGCAGGTGTGGAAGGGGTGAGGCGGCAGCAACAAATTTCTGAGACTTCTAACTTGGGAAATTAGGTGAATTTCATACCATTTATTGAAATTGGCTGTAACAAAGAAAGAGGGAAGAGGTTGTGATGCCATTAGATAATCAAATAGCTGTATCCAACAAGAAGTTGGGTATTCAAGTCTGAGCTCTAGGGGCGGACCTAGAGATTCAGACTTGCGAATTATTATTGCAGAGGTGCTAAAGCAATAAAAGTTGATTAGAATGGCCTATTAAAGAGTCTAGAATGAGGACAGAAATAGATTAGAAAGCAGACAGAAATAGGGGATGAAGAAGAAGAAACAGTTATAGAGGTAGGAGGAAAACCTAGAAATGTGTGCCAGAAATCTAGACAGAAGAGAGTTTCAAGAAAGAGGGAGAAGTCCACATAACCAGAAGCAGCAGAGCAGTCTAAGTAAGATAATGACTGAGAGGATATTGTTCAGTGGGGACCATTACCACACAGTTTCAGTGGCTTAGTGAAGGCAGAAAGTGATCAATGGACTTTGGAATGAAAAGAAACTAAGGAAATGGGTTAATAAGTAGAGACCACTCTTTGAATGTTGGCTAAGTAGGGAATGAATGAATGAAGCATAGGTTGAAGAAACACATGGAAGAAAAGCATGTCATTCCTAGACTTTGTCAAAATACTTTTCTGAGTAATCACTTGACTCTGTTTCATCTCATGTGATGGGGGCTTCATCTTGGGAAATGAGAATAGACTGAGAATATTTTAGCAGCTAAAGTCCAAGTAATATAAAGCCACATGTAGATCTTTGAGAAGACCAAATCCCTGCAGTTGCTGCTTGAAAACAATTTTGACCTGCTGTTGCCATGCAGAGGAGCTACAGGTAGCTAAGGCTTTGTAAATTAAAAGTAACTCCTAGCATTGCCTCTTGCACACACTGCAGGATGTGGGTACAGACTGCTTCCCTGTTTGAGCTTGTTAATCAAAAATGGGCTGCTGCCCTCACCTTCTGCCATGTCCCTGGTGGTCATCACAGGCTTAGAACACTAAATAGACCTACTACTAAGCAGAGGCTTCCTTTCTCCCACCACCTGTTAATAATAGCAATTTTACATTATGCTTGTTTTCCTGCTTTCTTCCTTCTGCTGTTTTCAGTATTGTTTATAAAGTGGGTTGAGTTAGTCTCCTTGACACTTCTAGGAGGAAGATTTACTAAGGATACTCGGGTCATCAAAAATAGAATTGCAGCTGCCCAACTCCAGTTCTGCAAGAAACTGTTTCCCAACTCAGAGACCTCTTACCTGCCACGACTTTTCTGATTTTGTAGAACTTACAGCATCATCTGACAATTTTTTACTTTGCAGAGGGTGATAAATGTAATCTATGAAAGCCAAAAGAAACCTATTTATTTTCTATATATCTCATTCTTTTGCTTATTTTAGCCAAAAGAGTTACTAATCTCTTGACTCAGCCTAATGGGTAACTATTGCTCCAAAGCCAAGATTGTTTATGAAGTTACCAAAACAGGAGAGAATTGGACCTGGATTTTCAGAATTACCTGATAATATCATCACAGACACTATAATTGAATAGGAAGAGTGGTTATATTGATTCTGGTGTTGTCTCATTCTTTGCCCTCAACAGCTTAAAAGTGAGTCAGAGTAACAATTTAAAAGTTAAAAAAAACAAAGTTGATAAGAAAAATGAAAAGAATTCAGGTGATTTCATCTGGATAATTATAATGGGAAAACAGTGACTTTGAGAATGATAACCAACTCTCCCCAAAATATAACTCATGTTACCTGTAAGTTGAGTGGTGAAGAGCCCAAAGAAAGTCTCTATAATCACTTAACTTTCATGCATTTAACATGTAGTACAAATTCCTGTGTACTGAAAAATTATCCTGCATGGAGAAACAAATGTATTGACTGAACTATATGACTACAGAATCCTGTTTACTTCAAAACTTCATGATGCAGATGCTACATAAACAGAGTTCATAGATGTAGAACTAGAACAACTGATCATATTTCCTACAAACCAGAAAGCATTTGGATGAATAAATTGGGAGACATAAAAACTAAGCACTCAGAGTAAACTACCTTGTACAATTTAAAGGAGCATTATTGTCAGATGATGCATTTAAATAAGCAATCATATCCTACTTTTTAAATAGTGATCCGTAAAAAATGGTTGTTGGGTTTTGTGGAATGGGCAAAATATTAATGTCTTTATGAAGCAGTTCAGAAAATCCTTTCACAATAAGCATCCTAAGTCTTTTAGAAATGCTTAAAGAGGAAACACTTTGATTTCTCTCTAAACTACCTAAAAAATGGTCATGTGTGTGCAGTTTTATAATAGATAAAAATGGAAAAATGATTGAAATTTATTTTTACCCTAAGTTAAAGGAATTTAGTGTTTGTTTTTTCTTTTTTTAATGCACTAATTGATAGAAGGACTTCAGGTAATTCTGTTCTGTTGACATCTTCTTAGTGCCCAGGTAACCATGTATAAATAGACTGAATTATTCAGAGTATAAATCATCATTTCTGTTTTCATTCCTTAGAGATAAAAGCATTTTGAAAGAAAGTGGTGTTGACATCTTTGTGCTCCTGAACTGAAATAATGTTCTGAAAATCACCGCTGAATAGAGTTTATTCCTCACCATCATTTATAGATAATTGCAGCGATGGTCAAAGGAGGGGCAAAGATAGGAAAGCCACATAAAAAGTCATCTCCTGAAGGTGGACTTCAGTGAATTAAAACAACAACAACAACAACAAAACAATCTGTGTCTGGAGAAACCAATTTACATGATTAGAGAACTTTCCTTCATAAATCAACAAAAAAACTAGGAGGTATACAGATGTGAAGCTTTGGTCTTAACTAAAGAATTTTAGGTAAAAACCATATTGAAACTTTAGTTTGGCTTATTTTCAAAAGTCTGATGCCTTCTAAATATTGGTCATTTGTTGACCAATGTGATACATGTAGGGGCCTTGAAAATATGCTAAAAATTATACATGCAATGCCTTGTTTCATTTGTTTATTCAATATCTATTTATTGAGTAGCAACCACACTCTAGAGACTTTCTGGATGCCAGGGACAGAAAAACAAGGAGCTTATATTTGAATTGGGAAGACATGCAATAAACAGTACATTAATAATGAAGCATTTTCAGAAAATGGTACATTTTGTGAAGGAAACAAATAGGGTTCTATAATGAGAAGTAACTTGAGGGAGGGGGTTACTGTATGTAAGAC
>PVIY010000815.1:148478-165085 GCA_004026745.1 Myrmecophaga tridactyla | reverse complement strand
ATATATATGTTATACTATAGAATTAAAAAAGTTAAAAAAAATATGTGGTTGATGAATTAGGCAGGAGTCCACCTGAGAAACGCTGGCCAGGTGGCAATGGAGAGGGAGCGAAATAGACAGCTTTGAGGTGATTTTAGAGGTAGAAGCATTAAGGTTTTCTTCTTTCCTTCACCCCTGCTTTTAATTGTCCACCTCAACAATATTCTTTATGTTGCATCACTATAGCAATTTGTACTAACTTTTCCCATTATTTTTTTTTCTTTTAATGAAAGCACTAGAACACAGAGGTGAAGGGTAAGGTTTGCTGTTTTTTGACTATGAAAATGTTGGCTGGTTAATTGGACTGTCTGTACTTCAGTTAAATGGGGATACAAATTATGCTCACTTCATTTTGTTATAAAGATTAAATGGGTCAGTAAATGAAGAGCCCTTAGAATAGTACTTACAAGTGATGTGCAGTCAATAATTGTTAGCTATGACCACAATCATAACAATAAAATGTGTTATATGAGATTTATTACTTCTCTTTGAAAAACGCAATGTTGAAATACCTTGTTATAATATGGGTGGATCTTAAAATTTAATAAAACTTATTACTAAGTACTTTAAAATAATGTAGAAGGCCTAAATTGCAGAACACACAAATGAGCAGGGTTACTTCTTCTATTGAACAGGAAGAAATGTAAGAAATGGGTACATTTACAGGTAGGTTGGTAGATTTGATAGTAGGAAAATATTCTCCCTGAAATATTCATTCATCAAATATCCTACTGTGTGCAAGGTATTAAATTAGGCACTCCAAACCTAAACAATAGTTCTCAACAATACAGTGTTCCTGCTCGCCTGGAGTCGTGTTCTAGGGAGTGTGAGGTGAGGTTATTAACTGAAGAAGGTCGATGGGGAGGAGGTGGGAGATGGTTGAAGAGAAAGTAAAGTTTGGAAAAAGGGATGCTATGGGAATATATAATAAAGTTCCTAGGCTATGCTGAGCACATATTTGAGGTGTAAATGAATTTACGTGTAGCTAATTTGGTCCACTTGTATGATTTTCTCCAGCAGCAGACAGCTGTATGGTATAGACACAGAGAAGTAGGTACTTGAATTTAAACAGAAGTTGGTTGGATTCTGAACAGATGACTTGCAAAAGAGTAAAGATAAGAGGAAGGCATTGGACAGGGAAAAGTGATGGATTAAAAAACTAGAGGTCTAGTTGGGGTAAATGAAGAAACTCAGTAGGAGTTATAGAGTAAGGCACTAGAAGATTAGTGGCTGTAGTTAGAGAGGGTGTACTTGAAATCGAGATTCTGGAGGGGGTACACTTACTGGTGATAAGGTGCTGGGGTAATATGGGTGCAAAACTGAGATACACTGGGATGAAGGTCATTGTGATGAGAAAGATCAAGAAACATGGTTCCATGTTGCTAGGTGGGCCATGGGCATAGTGAAACCTTGGAGAATGATGACAGGGTAGGATAGAAGGGAAGAAAGTGAACCTGAAGCTCAAATTCAAATATCTATCAATGTCATGTAAATGAATAAAGCAAGCCACGTGAAAGCCTATCTTCTGCTCCAGCCAAATGTTGCAAGGCAGGTATATGGACTGTGTCGCCTGAGCTCATGTTTTCATTCAAAAGCCAGATATCTAGATTTATTTTATATACATACACTTCCCACTTTTAAAAGTTGGCAACTAATTTAATTTTTAAAAGATACTGGGAAGCCCAGAAAATACATGTTTGCATGTCAGATTTGTTCCACACCCTTCCAGTTCACTCCCACTGAGCTCAAGCCTTCCCTGGATGAGGAGGAACAACTGGGGGACTGGGATATAACAGAACTGAGAAGGGTTAGGGGGTTTTATCAGACAAGGCCACTTTGTGACTGTCATGGATGAAGGAATTTACAATCATGTCTGAACACAGGCAAAGCATGAACATTTCCCAAACAAGAAAATGGTCAAACATTCTCTTACCCTAGCTAATATGAGTGATGGTTGCTTCTTTATCAATCACATATTTGGTCTCACTTCATTCCTTCAGCCTGTAGATAAGATATCCAATCATAGATCACTTTTGCTTCCAGATAGTATCCAATCTGGAGCAAAGCCCTGCTTACTTGAACATTCCCAGCACATGCTCTGAAAACTTGGCCTGAGCTAATGTAATACAAGCTCAAAATCTTTAAAGTCTTGCCAAGAACTCCTTACTGAGATCACCCATGGTTACACATGGTATGTAATTTTCCCTTTTATGATGAATTGATAACCTCTACATTGTTCAACTACATGTGTTCATAGTAATCACTGGCCAGAGGGCATTGACTTGGTTAAGGCTTTACACTCATTAAACTTTTCCCCCAGTGCAACATTCAACTCACCAGTCCTTCAATTGCCATATGGTTATAAACTAATATAAGCAATGGACTCATTAATAGAAGATATCCTTGACACTAAGGATATCCTTGGGCCTTCCTCCCATATCCGCCATTAATTGATGTGAAGGCGTTTTTAAAAAAACTAGGTGTTGACTAGGATAAAAGTAATGTTAAAAAGTTCTAAGTCAAAAGCAATTATAATTTGTCACCAATTTGCTCTATTGGATAAGGAAACTCACTCCTTTCCTTTTTCAGCAGTATTTATTGAGCATTTGCCCTATGTGTGTCATTTTTATAGTAGTTGGAGATATTGTGGTGAACAAAGCAGATAGTTTATAATCTCCCGGGGGTGTGGGAAATGAGAGAACAGATAGACTTACAAACAAATGAATAGCATATTTTCAGCTAGTGTGAAGCACTATGAAAAATCAAAGCTGGTTACAGGTCTAGAGAGTGATGGAAGCAGAGCAAGTGGAGAGCTATTTTTGAGAGGATGATCAAAGAATTCATGTCTAAGGAGGTGACATTTGAGTAGAGAACTGAATGAGTTTGTCATTCTTGTGGAGTAGCCAGAAAATCAGTGTGGCTGAAGAGTGGTGTGTAAAGAAAGGTGATGACTTCAGCTGGTGAGTAGGGCCCAGGTTATCAGGTGCTTTGTATGCTCTATTAAGTATTTTGGGTTTTATTATGGGTGTGATAGGAAGATATTGGAGGAAATTAAGCAGGGGAGTGATGTGATCTGATTTGCATGTAGAAGAAATCAGGTTGGCTTTGTGTGGAGATTAGAAAGGCAAGAGTGGGAGAAGAGTGACCAATTAGCAGGTGATTGAAATAGTCCAAGTGAGAAGGGATGGAGGCTTGTACTAAAGGTAGTAGGGGGCAAGTAACAGAGGTGGTAAGAAATGGTCATATTTAGGAAATATTTGGAAGGAGAGCTGACATGACTTCCTCATGCTTTGGAGGTGGCCTGTGAAATAAAAAGAGGAATCTGGGCTAATTTCTAGTCATCTTTGTTTCCCAGAACTGCTGTAACACATATCACAGACTGGTTGACTTAAATGGCGGAATTTATTGTCTCATAGTATTCTAGTTTGCTAGCTGCCAGAATGCAACATATCAGAAATTCAATGGCTTTTAAAAAGGAGAATTTAATAAGTTGCAAGTTAACAGTTTTTATGCCATGGAAATGTCCCCCTTAAAGCAAGTCTATACAAATGTCCCATCTAAGGCATCCAGTGAAAGATACCTTGATTTAAGAAGGCAGATGAAGTTCAGGGTTTCTCTCTCAGGTGAAAAGGAACATGGCGAACATGGTCAAGGTTTTTCTCTTGGCTGCAAGAGCACATGGTGAACATGGCATCACCTGCTAGCTTCCTCTCCAGCTTCTTAGGAGGCATTTTCCTTCTTCATCTCCAAAAGTCGCTGGCCAGTGGACTCTTTGCTTTGTAGTTCTGCGGCATTCTGTTGTCCTTCTCTCTCTGAATCTCCTGCTTTCTCTAAAATGTTTCCTCTTTTATAGGATTCCAATAAAGTAATGAAGACCCACCTAGAATGGGTAGAGACACGTCTCCACCTAATCCAGTTTAACACCCACTCTTGAGTGAGTCACATCTCCATGGATATAATCTAATGAAAGTTTCTAGCATGCAGTACTGAATAGGGATTAGGAGAAATGACTGCCATTGAAAAATGGGATTAGGATTAAAACATAGTTTTTCTAGGGCACATATGTCCTTACAAACTGGCACACACAGCTTTGGAGACTGCAAGTCCATAATCAAGGTATCAGCAGGCCATGATTTCTCCAAAGTCTGTAGCATTTTGCCAGTGGCTTGCTGGCAGTTGATCTCTGAGTCTGTCACCTTGTGATCTCCTTCAATCTCCTCACCCTCCCTGACAGTTTGGCTTTATCATCTTCAAACATCCTATGTGTAACCAGTTGCTACCAAGGTGTATCATTGGAGCACAAGCTCATGGACACAACCAAACTTCCAGCAAATGATCTCTTCATTAGTTGCACAGCACAAACAGTCCAGAAGGGCAAATAATCTCTTTGTAACTTATTCAGCACAAAGAGTCCAAAAGATTAGGGAATGAAATCCTATTGTGGCCAGTCTGGGGTGGCCAAAACTACTCTGGTTGAGGTCAGTAGATGGCAGCTCCAAATGTCCTACTTTGCATAAGACAAGAGAGACAAATCTATAATGTTTGAGTGTGGCTTTTATCCACCTGAAGGGCAGAGTGTACCCTGCCACTGAGAATTCCTGCCTTGACTAATATCTGGTGTTGCTTATTCCCATTTTCTGGGTTTAAGTCTGGCCAGGTTTTTTCTTTAGTCATTGAAGCCTGTATCTGATAAAGCTAGATATCTGCACTGGCTTATAGAATTTATTGCTGATTTGACCTAATATTTCAGTTAACTATTCCTTTGGTATATATTTAATACTCTGTACATATTTGTGATTTAAGTCCCTACTACATGTGACTCAATAATTTCATGACTGAGGTAAAGTATAACATTTATGGAAGATCAATCCATTGGCTTAGTAAGAGTTTGCAGAATTGTTATTTTCCTGATCTATGTAGTATATTAACGGTTTGACTCCTAACGTGTAAAATATAACTCTCCAGGGTTTTTCTAGATTTTGGCAAGTGTTCCCAAACCACTGACATTTCTGTCTTGCCATTTTAAGAGGGTTGGAAACATTCAAGCCTTAGAATCCAGTTTGTTTTCTCACCTGCTATTTTCCCACCAGAACATCATGGATTTTCACTAGCCTTGAGTTGGAGAGCATTTGACACTTACACCTATAAATTTAGTCATCGTTTTAATTTATACAATTCTTAACCCATTAAGAGAGACAAATTGGTTTTCTACTGTCATATAAGAACATTAAGCCCAGCAACACCCCACTGTGTAAAGAAAAATAAAAGTGCTGCAGTGAACAGAAACAAATCAAAAGAACAACAGCAACAAAACTGTTCCAGGCTTGTTACTGGATTCTCGTGGAGGCTGAAGCCTGACCAGGGGACACAATGTGTGATAGCAACTTATGATGGGAGTTTGGTCACCTGGGCTGAAGATATAAACTTTAAAGCTGAACAAAGGACAAGAGTAGACACTAAAAGGCCAAAGCAGTGGACTTGGATGGATATCATCTATATGTTCTTCTAAATACACATACTTCTGTACCCTGCTCTATATCCTAATAAATAGATCTGTACAAGTGATATATATAGCCAGAGTACTAAATAGTAGAGTCCAAAACCAGTGCTTTATCCATGATATTATATGTTATGGCCTTCCTTGAAGATGACTTTGTTCTCTCAGCTCAAGGATAAAAGACCTGAGTTACAGTGTCCAGCAGCAGTGGACACACCTAATGCAGTGGTAGCCAGGCACTATGATGGTACCCAGGGGCAGGAATAGTGCACCAGATTACCCCTCTGATGCTTAGCCCTCAGAGCCTTCTTGGTTCCAGCTTAATTCTCCAACCTGCTCCTCCAGCTTCCTATCAATTAACTGAGCTAGTAAGTAGCTTTCAAATTGGACCCAATAGATCTATTTTTTGTTTGTGGTTGCCAGATACACTTTATATTCTAATGGGTGGAGGAGGGGCAGAGTCAATAAACAAACAACAGAAATATTAGAAAGTAGTAATTGTGTATAGAAAATTAAAATAGGCTTATGGGGAGGTTATTGAAAGGCTTTTCTCAGATACTCTGGGAAGACCTCTCTGTGGAGGTGATATTTACAAGGAGATCTGAACAATAAAAAGGAACCAGTCACCATAAGGAAGAACATCCCAGAAAGAGGAAGCAGCTACTGCAAAGGCCCCAAGGTGGGCTCAAGCTTACTGTGCTTGAGGAACCAAAGACAAAGGATGGTGTGTATTAAAACCATTGGAGGGTTGTGAACAGGGAAATGATTGTGATCAAATTTACAGTTCAAGAAAGATTTCTTGGGCTACTATGTGGAAATGGATTGAAGGGGAGCAAGAGTGGAAACAAGGAGACTATGTGAATTAGGATCCTGGCAAAAAACAGAATTCAGCTCAAAAACCAGAATAGATCAAAGAAACTATAATGAAGGGATTATTTATAGAGGGCTGGGAAGGGTTAAGGGAGGCACCTGGTTTGGCAACAGCAGAAAGCTATCACCTCCTCTAGGCCTGAAGATGAAAGGGGAAGAGACCATGTGACCAGAGCCCAGCGAGAGTCAGAGCTGCAGAGAGGTGTTGCTCCAGAGGCCACAGTCAAGAACAGGCATGCTTCCTGCCAGTTGCATGGTACCAAGGAAATGGCGAGGGGAAAATAAACCTTGACTTTTCTTTTCTTCCACTTCCTGATGTCCTCCTGGTACCACACTTCAACCCAAACTCAACCAGAATCTGGCCAGCAAGGGAGTGTGGGTGATGCAGTCTGTAGGGGGTCAGACCTCTGGAACACAGAGCAGAACCAAGAAAGATTGAGACTGGATCTGGAAGGGGTGGTGAAGGTGGTAAATAGCAAATATATAGCACAGGGACCAATTGGGAAGCCATTGCAGCAATCCCAATGAGAAATAACAGTAGCTTCTTCTAGGGATCTATTAAGATCTCTAGGTCTTAATATCTACTATTAAAATGTTCTTTGGAGATAGAAACAATGGGATCTGCTCCCTGATAAGGTATGGGGGGCTGAGGGAAAGGAAGGAATACAAAATGACCAATCAATACTGCGTTACTATGAAACATGAATAAGGTTTCTAGGGAAGATTTTGTAGGTAAGCTATAGACGAAAAAGGGTTTCCTTAGATATCCCATAGCCAATGGTCACTCTGAGGGTTTTCAGAGTACAAGCACCTTATTTAGAGGCACCAACTATCCAATAAGTATTTATTAGAAAGTGTGTTAGCATATGTGTAAAGCAGGATGATACAGCTCCTTCCAGAGAGGAATTAAGAATGACTCTGAGATTTCTGGTTCAAACTGGAGTATCAGATTTATCATATTGTATTATAATTGTCTTCATATGTTTCTTTTATTAGCTAATTGAGGGCAGGGAGTGAGTCTTATTTTCCATCCAGTTCATAATAAAATGTCAGAACAGTCACTGAGTAAAAGTGGAATTAATGCTCGCCAAATGAGCCTGTGTTGAATTTGAACTATAAAATCAGCAATAAAAATAAACTATTCTTATTTTAGCTATACAGACAAGTAGTAAGACCATTTAAACAACTCTTTCCACTTTTGTTATGCATGTTTTCTTCTTTTTTCTTTACTTTCATTTGTGTCATTTTTAGATGTAAAAAGATATTGAATGTGGTAGGAGACAAAAGAATCATCTTCAATGAAGGAAAACGAGCTAGTTTTTCCCTTTGCCAGACATTTGTGTTTTGCTCTTTGCTTTCTTCTTTTGATGAAGAAGGAGATATAAAGAGAAACAGATGAGGAGGAGGGACAGAAGAGAATGGGACTGAGGCATATTCTGAAATGAAGATGGGCACTAGAGGTGAGAAATGAAAGAGGAAAAGGAGACTGGGAACAAGAGATGACGATAAGAATGAAAGTGCCCAAGAGATGAGAGAGCATGGCCAGGCTAGATTACATGGTCCGTCTTCTCTCCCATCCTCCTCCTCCTCCCCGGAACCCATTCCCACTTCCACTAGCATTTATACATACACACCCCATAGATATGAGGTAAACATGAAATCCTTAACAGAACAAGAAACTCTTGGATGCACGTGGGGGGTATAATCTGGATGAAATGACTGAATCAGAATAGCCTTTCAATTTTGCTTGCATAGCTTCAGTTTAAACATTCCTGCTGTGCTTTGTGAAGTCTAAATATAGTCAAATATCTGTACCATAGTTTTTCAGTTAATAACTGTATATTTGTCTCCAGGAGGCAGTCGTACCAGCTGTCTCCCCCTGGGCACCCTGTGGAGAGGCATATTATGGGTATGCTGAAGTAGAGAGAGTCACACAGGATGGTGTGATGGTCACATACAACTCAAACCCTTATGGACCAGAGAGGAACTCTTTTTCTGCCACCTTGATTTCCCACTATATATATATAAAAAAAATTGAAGATATTTACAATCCAGGTAACCATTTTAATGGCCTTATTGCTTGGAATTCAGTTGTAATGAAAATAATCTACTCTAGCTATATATCCAGAGCCTACTCTAGCTAATTAATCTATGAAATTATTTATTCTAGGTTCCTAAATAGTCTACCAAATTGTTGGATTGGATGAGGCAACAAATTCTGGGTTGAGCTTTCAAGAATGAATCCCAAAGCCATCTGCAGGATTGAATCTTTTAAAATGTTGCTGTCTTTGGGGGTGCAAGGG
Organism: Myrmecophaga tridactyla; assembly: GCA_004026745.1. Taxonomy (NCBI): domain Eukaryota; kingdom Metazoa; phylum Chordata; class Mammalia; order Pilosa; family Myrmecophagidae; genus Myrmecophaga; species Myrmecophaga tridactyla. The sequence continues at coordinate 156,376 of PVIY010000815.1, read as the reverse complement.
TAGTTCAATGGTAGAATTCTTGCCTGCCATGTGGGAGACCTGGGTTCGATTCCCGGTCCGTGAACTACCCACTCCTCCCCACCCCGCAAAAGAAATGTTGCTATCTTTCCTAAGATCAGAAAGCTATTGGCTTCAGCACACTATCACTGCCCCTAAACTCAGGAAGTTTTTGCTATTTCTTCCAGAACTAGAACCACACCACCTCTTATAATCCTTACTTGAAAATGCTTGCTGGCTATATTGCCTCTCAAACCTCATGAAGGTAATGACTGGACATTGGGACCTTTGCTAGCACAGCCAATGAAAAACAGTCTTCATAATCTCATTTGCCAGCAAAACAAAAGTAACAGCAGAAGCAGAGGAGGAAAGAACAGCAGCATGCTCACTTTCACCTTTCAAGTGTTAGGCAAGTGTGCCTTATTTCCAAACCCAAGTCACCTATGGAACTCTAGTGTCAGGGACTCTGAGAAATACAGTTTTTAGCTTTCCATTCTCTCTATTAAATAAGGAAGATATTCTAGGAGGAGGCTGGAATGACATTTAGCACAAATCCATTATATCCAGTACAATGTTTGAATTTCCCATCTTCCCATTTGGTTCAGATGCTGTTACTTACAGGATGCAAGATAAATTTCCAAAGAGATGCTCAGATGGTGACTTGGAGTGTGATAGAGAAAAGACAAATCTTCTACTCATTATTTTTGTGACCCAGAGCAAGTTAGTGAACCCCAGTTTTCCCAGCTGTCAAAATGAGGTCATAAGCTCTACCGTGCAGTGCAAGATAGAGCTTGAAGATTAAATGCAATGCTCCTGGTATATACTGAGCATTCAGTAAGTGATTACTGTTGTGGATTTAATGAACAAAGAGGGCAGTTTAAGGACTATCTGAAGTTCAGAGCCCTGATATTTCTAAATTCTACTGGAGTACATGGAAATTGAAAATTATTTTTGTAAGACATACTTCCTTTGAAATCAGCTGCTCTGGTTGTTCAATACAAAAATGGAATTATTTCCCTTTCCATATGCATACCCCCCTTTTTGCTTGAAATATTTTTCTCTTTATTAGAGAAGTTGTGGGTTTACAGAACAATCATGCATAGTGTATACAGGATTCCTATTTATCACCCCACCACCTCACCTTGCATTGGTGTGGAACATTTGCTACAACTGATGATAGCATATTTTTATAATTGTACTATTAACTGAAGTCCTCTGTTTAACTTAGGGTTCATTGTTTGAATAGTGTAGTTTCATGTATTTTTTTAAAAAGATTTTATTTGTTATCATATATGCAAGCCAACAGTTCTCATGAAAGTTCTCATTTGCAATGTGATTTTGTAGCTCTTTGCATCACAGAGTAGAATCTATCTGTTCCCTTTTAAAATCTGAACTGGACTTGGGCTTTGTTTTTACTAACAGAATGTGGTGCAGGTTTCATTGCACCCGTTCTGAGCCTCCACAGGCCTTGCATGTTTCCACTTGCTCTCTTGGAACCCTGCGCATCGGCCCTGTGCAGGGAGCCTGCAGGAGGATGAAAACTACCTGGAGCAGAGACCAGCAGGGTCCCCCTTGCAGCCCATCCGAGATCAGCCAGGCACTGGTTGATCCAATTGTAGTGGTTTAAGAATCTAAGGGACAGGACCTGGTTTGATCTTTAGAAAGTGTTCTCTATCATTAGTGTAGCGAAAACTTTAGAGAAAGGTAAGAAGACAAAAATAGGAAGCTATCAATAATAATGCATCTAGACTAAACACTCCAATTAAAGAATGAAGGCTGCCAGACCAGATTTAAAAACAAGAAAACATTCCCCAAGTACATAATTTTTACACACTTAGCAGCATCTCCCAGCACTTGCCTATCCTTTCCTACTGTATACAGCGGTTTCCGTATGTTCCCATTCCACAGCCCAGAAATCAGGAACATGAAACTCCAGCTGCTTGTTAGGGTGGGAACTCTCAGTAGCAGGACCCCCTCCCCCTAGGGCCTTATATCCAAGGATCCTGATCCAAGCAGTTGGCTTCCCAGGGAGACCAGCTACAATGGGATCTCTTCCCCCGCTGTTTTGGACCCTTTGTGCTGCATAGTAATAAAGTGATCCTTTGTTAAAGCTTCTGTTGTCCCAGAGCTATGTTTCCTTGACTCACCTTATGGCAACTTGCTCCACAATAATACACACAAATGGCATACCTTAAACATAAAAATATAGAAGCATTTAAAATAAAATGACAGAAAAATAATATGATGCAAATTGCTAACTAAAAGAAAGCACCATACTTATACTCCTACCAAAGCACATATTAAGGCAAGAAGCCTTACTAGACATAAAGAAGGACAGTTCATGATGATAAAAGGGTGACTTCACCAGAAAGATGTAATAATTCTAAATATGCATTTACTTAATTTTATGAGCCACAAAATGTATAAAACAAAACTGATGATACCAAAAGGTTGCATATTCACAAATATAGTGAGGATGTTAATATATCTTCCTCAATAACTGAAGCTACAAGACAATTATGAGATGGAAATTAAAAGGCCAAAGTCTCTTATGAATATAAATGCAAAAATTCTAAACAATATGAGCAAGTCACACTCAAGGATAATATACCATGACCAAACAGGGTTTGTTCCAAAAATGCATGACAGTTTAATCTTAGAAAATAATGTAATGGATTGTACTAACAAATTAAAGGAGCATAAGTGAAAGACCATCTTAATATTAGTAAAAACATTTGGTAAGATTGAACATCTACTCATCATTTTAAAAAAATGGTTTAGTAGCTAATAAAGAAAGAAGCTTTCTTAATCTGAAAAAGATTACAAAAAGAACCCTATAGCAAACATTATTCTTAATGTTGAAACTCTTTTTTTATCAAATGTAGGGAAATAAATAGTGTGCCCAAGATTTCTACTTCTATTCAACGTTGTTCTGGAGATTCTGGCCAGTACCTTTAGGTCATAAAAGGACATATAAGAGTCATAAGTACTGGAAAGGGAAAAATAAAACTGCCATATTTACAAGTGTCATAATTGTATTTAGAAAACCCAAAAGAATATAAACAGAAAATTTGATTTAATAATTGAATTTAGCACAGTTGCTGGAAAAAAGATCACTATTCAAATATCAATTTTATTTCTATATACTAGGAGCAAACAGATGAAATTTTAAAAATTATATCATTTACAGTAGCATCAAAATCAATTAAATACTTGGGAAAAATCTATTGAAAGGCGTATAAGATTTCTACCCTGAGAAATTGTGATAAGGAAATGATGCAAATCTGGACACTGACAGACACGATGTAGAGGCTGCCTATGACATATTTCACACTTTAAAGTCTCAAGAGCTCCTGAAGAGTCCATAAACAACACTGATGAACTAGCTAGCTGCTCAAGAATATCTTGGTAAACCTCTGTTATTTGTCAGATAATCAACATCTTACCACAGGGAAAAAAAAACCTGGTTTCTATTTTTAAATGTTTGAAGTATGGCCTTCTTATTTTTTTCCCCTCCCTCTTATATAAATATGTTTTTTGCTCTTTTCAGATGAAAACACTCTATTATTGATTTCTCTTGACATAACTCAAAAGCATGGTAATTAACTACGATATCTGAATTATTCTTTGCAACACAGAAAACTATAAAAGAAATTAAAGAAGACCTAAATCTCTTACTCAGGCACATACTCAGGCAATTGAAGATTCATTTTGTAAAAGGTCTACTATTCCCAATTTGAACTATACATTGAACTTAATAATATAAATTCCAATGGGATGATATTTTGGCGGAAATTGTCAAATAATGCTAAAATTTATACAGAAATAGAAGTTAAAACAATAACCAAGGAAGTCATGAACAATTTGGAGATGTCCTCTACATTATATTAAGACTTTATTATAAATTGACAGTAATTATGACAACATGGCATTGGCATAATGACAGACAAGTGATTAAAAATTGATAGTCCAGAAATAAGATCACATATATAGGGTTACTTGTTTTAGGCTAGATGTGCTACTGCCATCCAGTAAGGAAAAGATAATCTTTTCACTAAATCCATGTAGATTTTACATCTACCTCATGTTATACAGAAAAAATATATCTGATTCTGGGTCAGGGTGGGTCATACAATTTCCAGAAGATAACCCAGGAGAACATCTTCAGAACCTTGAGGGGAGACAAAGCTCTCTTAAATAAAACACACAAAACCAATTAAATTAGGGACTCTTGTTTATAACAAACAAATGCCACTGAAGTATGAAAAAAGCAAATCACAGAGTAGGGGAAGATATTGCAATCTACATCTGACCAAAAACTCATATCCAGAAATATATATACACCCAACATATATATGCACATATATATATTTATCCTACAAATTAGTAAGTAAAAGTAAGACAACTTAACAGAAAAATAGCCAAAAGACTTGAACAGGTACTTGATGAAAGAGGATACTGAAATGGTTAGTAAAATACTTGAAAAAGTTCACGACATCATTTATTATCAGTTAAATTAATCACAATAACTTATTATCACTCATTCACCAGAATGGTTCAAAAGGTTCCCGACAGCAAGTGATAATGATGCAGAGCAAATGGAACTTTCATACCCTGCTCATGGGAATGTATAGGTACAAGTATCTACTAAAATCGAACATCCATATATCCAGGAATTGCACTTCAAGGAATTTACTCAATGGAAATGCACGTAGTGCATATATTCTCATCAAGTCGCTTCCAGATCTAAAGCCATATGGCAGAACAGCTAATAGTTTCCAGGTCTCCAAGGAAATCCTGGTGATTAACAGCAGACCAAAAGAAATCGCATGCTAGAGTAAGGCTGATATTGTGGTGCACACACAACTGAAGATGACCTCTGAGCAGATGAACCCTTGGCAAAAGCTGACCCTTAGGACCTGCTGGAGCAAGACACCCATCAGTCAGGTGAGCAGGGTCAGAAGATGACCATGGAATCCCCAAATCATCTCACACCATGGAGTTACATAGTCCAGGCAGCCCCCCATTCAAGGGACCACTCAAGGAGATAAGGGGAACAGAATGGAGGAAGGAGCTACAGAAACCAAGCTGTAAATTGGAAATAAGTAAGTTGTGTTGGAGTAGCAAACTTGTTTTTCACCAACAAGCAAAAATGAGGAATAAAGTTATAATTTTTTCTCTGACTCTGTGACTATAAACAGTTTAACTGCTGCATGTAAAAAGATTTGCAGGCAGTTAAAAGGGCCCAGTTGATACTCCCTTTGCATCCAAATGGTACTCCTCCAAGAGAAGGGGAAAGAAGTGAAGGAAAAGAAATGTTTGAGATCCATAAAGCAGGATAATTATCCATACCTCACAGGATTATTATAAGGCTTAAAGAACATGATTAAAGCAGCTATCACTGAGTAAGCATCAGTAGATACTAATTCTTTTTCTCACGGAATGAAAAGGATAAAAGAGACATCTAGGGGCCTTTTGGTCCAGCACCCGTCTTAACACAGGAAAATTCAAAACAGGGAAAATCACCGTCTGGCCTAGTTTTATGGAGGTCAGGCATGGAAAATACTAGCATGAGTTGTAGAATTATCACAAATATAGTCATTGATATTTTGCAGCTCCTTCCTAGCAATTTAAGCCCATTTCTTCTTATTAAGACCCTGTTGAAAAGAAACAGTAATTGGCTGTTCTTTTCTGTAACTTTTCTTTTACTGGAAAATATTCATCAGATAATCACTTAGCATTCTTTTTTATGTAAGTTAAATAATTTCAACTTGTATAACCTCTCCTAATTGATCTTGTTTTAAGATTTCATTGTTTTCACTTCTTTAAAAATGTGAAGAACAAAACAGAACAGGATGCTTTATTTAATGGGAAAATTACTTCTCAATTTTTATGACAAACCAACATCTTATTTTATGAAACAACTGCCAAACATTGCTAAATTGTAAGAAAGTTGTTTTTCAGAGAGATGACTAGACTCTGCCGTGCATGTCACATCACTGATAATGGAGGAAATGAAGAGGCAAAGAAGGTCTGTGTCTTACTCATGTTCGCATTGCCTGGTAGTGCTGGAACTGTGATTCTGACTCCATTCGCTCTCTTCACCTGCTCCCTGACTCCAGGCTCAGCCACCATTGCCTCTCACCTGAGTCACTGTAGCAGCCTCCTAACTGCTCTAGCCCACATACATCCTTGCCTTCCTTTAATCCATGCTCTATACTTTGGCCAAAGATCTTTTTAAAAAGATGATGTCAACGCTTTAGTTAAAAACCTCCACTGAGGATGGGCCACGTGGCTCAGCAGGCAGAGTTCTCACCTGCCGTGCCGGAGACCTGGGTTCTAAAACCTCCACTGATTTTCCAATACTCTAAGGAGAAATAGCAAAATACTTTGGCATGCAGACAAGATCCTGCGTGGTCTGCCTTGAATGTGACCCTTTAGCCTGGTCTCCCACCACAGAACCCCCGACTCTGCCTTCTCAAGCTCAACTGGCCCTCTTTCCCACCCTCAAATCTCCTCAGGCTCATTCCTTCCCTAGGAATTTTACAAATGCAATTTCCTATGCCTGAAAGGCTCTTTCCTCTCCTTCTTCACTGTTAACTCCTGCTCACCCCTCAGTCCTCAACTCAATAACTGTTTCTTCAGGAAGTGTTTCCTGTATAGTCCATGTTCCTGTTTTCACCTTTCCTTCATAGCTGATCTCTTCAGAAGCCTCTCCCCAATAGAAATAAAAAATAGATTTATTATCTATTAAATTCCCAGATAGAAATAACAATGTTCTTTGTTATGGACAACTCACATTTTAGCAGTCTTATGTAAAACTTGAATAAAAGCTTGAAAATTTTTTGTTTTTATCTCTGTTATATCCCACATCTAAGTATAAACATTGTACTTGCTTTGCAAAAGCCGTTTCAAGCCAACTCTCTTAGACCTGCTTCCTTGTCTTTCAAGCCACGTGTATGTAGAAATTTTAGAGGCTTCATGTTTCATAGTTGCAATTTTACATTTTTTGTTGTTGTTGTTTCATAACTTTATTTTAGAACAGTTTTAAATTTACAAAAAAAGTGCAAAGTTAGTACAGAGAGTTCCCACATACCCCACACCCTGTTTTCTCTATTATTAACATCTTCTTTAATATGGTACACTTGTTACAATTAATGAATCAGTTTTAGTAAATTACTATTAAATGAATTACTATTAACCAATACTATTCAGATTTCCTTAGTTTTTACCTAATGCATTTTTTGTTTCAGGATCTCATCTTGGATATCATATTAGGTTTAGTTGTCATGTCTCCTTAAGTGTGTTTTGACTGTGACACATTTTCAAACTTTCCTTACTTTTAATGGCTCTGACGGTTTTGAGAAGGACTACAGACAGGCATTTTATGGAATTCCTCAAATGGGATTTGTCTGGTGTTTTTCTCATGATTACAGTAGGTTATGTGTTTTGGGGAGGAAGAATACAGAGATAAAGTATGCTTTTTTCATCACATACAGAGGCTACATTTATCAATAATTTATCACTGATGAGGTTGACTTCCATCACCTGGCTGACGTAGTGTTTGTCAGATGTTTCCACTGTAAAGTTAGTTTTTCCTCCTTTTAATACTATACTCTTTGGAAAGAAGTTACTAGGTGCCACCCACACTTAAGGAGCAGAGAGCAGTGTTCTACCTTCTTGTGCTGGTTTGAAAGGAAGTATGCCCCCTAAGAAAAGCCATGTTTTAATATAAATCCCATTTCATAAAGGTAGAATAATCTGTATTCAATACTGTATGTTTGAAACTGTAATGAGATCATCTCGCTGAATGATGTGATTTAGTTAAGAATGGTTGTTAAACTGGATTAGGGGATGATATGTCTCCACCCATTTGAGTGGGTCTTGATTAGTTTCTGAAG
>PVIY010000815.1:0-148378 GCA_004026745.1 Myrmecophaga tridactyla | reverse complement strand
CTCAGAGAGGGCAGAGAATGCTGCAGCACCACGAAGCAGAGAGTCCACCAGCCAGTGACCTTTGGAGATGAAGAAGGAAAACGCCTCCCGGGGAGCTTCATGAAATAGGAAGCCAGGAGAGAAAGCTAGCAGATGACGCCGTATTCGCCATGTGCACTTCCAGCCAAGAGAGAACCCCTGACTGTGTTCACCATGTGCCTTCTCACCTGAGAGAGAAACCCTGAACTTCATCGGCCTTCTTGAACCAAGGTATCTTTCCTCGGATGCCTTTGATTGGACATTTCTATAGACTTGCTTTGATTGGGACATTTTCTCGGCCTTAGAACTGTAAACTAGCAACTCATTAAATTCCTCTTTTTAAAAGCCATTCTGTTTCTGGTATATTGCATTCTGGCAGCTAGCAAACTAGAACACTTCTCGAGGGCAGACTAGCTACATAAAGTTATTTGGAACTTCTCACCTAGTTATTTACTAATCATTAATTTATATTGGTATGGATGCATGGATATGTATTTTATATTTTATGTTATAATCCAATGCTACTTTATTTTGTTGCTTAAATTATTCCAGCTTGGGCTACTGGGAGTTTTTTCAGTTGACTTGTGTGTCCATTTGACATACCCTCATCATTGTGTGTGTGTGTATGTGTGTGTTTGAGCACTTTCTGGTACTAGAGAATTGTTCCAGACTCAGCTTCTGCATTTCCTGTCTTGGTCTTAGAATCAACCATTTCTCCAAGAAATGGTCCTGTCTCCTTTTACTGGTGAATGATAGTAAGATACAATATCTGGGTGCTTAGATGTATTTGTTGCTCTGGGGTGTCATTATTTCTAAGCCCCCCTAGCTAACAAAGCAAGAAAGTATATGTGTATATACTAGCCTATGTATTTATACATATATACAGATATTTATATTTGAAAATATCAATATCCATATTAAAATAAACCAAGTCATACTGATATATATATAACTAATCCATTATTATATGGATCATTACCACCCCTTCCCCTTGCTATTCTATAACTTCTCACTCAGACAGTAAGAAACCTACTTCCCACTATCTGTCATCTATTTAATTGTCCAATTCAGTATGATATAGATAGTTCTGTCAGAATTGGTAACTCATACTCCCATGGGAAACAATTTTATCAACTAAAGTACAGAACATACATACAGTTCCTTTCGCCTTTAATCTTACAGATTCCACTCATTTCCAGTACTACTTAGTTCAGCACTTTTCCCCAGCCTCTACTGTGAGGTGGTCTCCTACATTTGAAGTACAGCTGGAACTCCTACATAATTTCTTAAAAAGTTGTTTACATTAAGAGTCACTCTTTGTGCTATAGAATTCTGAGTTTGGACATATGCATAGTGTCCACAGTAAAGTTTAATACAGAATAGTTTTACTGTCCCTCCAAATCTCCTACGCTTTGCCTGTTCAATTCTCCCTATCTTTCCACAATCCCTAGGAACCACAGATCTTGTTGTGTCTCTAGTTTTGCCTTTTATAGAATATCATATATTTCAGATCATACAGTGTACTGGTTTAAAACTGCTATGTACTCCAGAAAAGCCAGGCTCTTTGAATCCTAATTCAATCTTATGGGGCAGACCTATTGTAGGGTGGGTCCTCTTGATTAAAGAATCGTTTTGATGGAGATGTGATGAACCCAATTTTGGGTGTGATCTTTTGATTAGATGGACCCACCCATTCAAGGAGGGTCTTCATTAGTTTATTGGAGTCCTTTACAAGGAGAAACAATTTGGAGAAAGTTCAGATGCAGACATTTGGAGATGCTTGGAGTACCAACAGAGATGTTTAGAGAAGCTGTATGAAACCAGGACACAGACACCTGAAGAGAAGAAAGCTCCAGCCCTAAGAGAGACTAAGCTAAGAGATAAAACCCAGAGTTTTGCTCCAGAGAAACTAACAGATGCCTGGAGAAAAAGCCATTGGAATCAGAAGCTGGGAGAAAGAACCTCCAATGCCAGCCATGTGCCTTCCCACATGTACTAGTTTGCTAAAGCTGCTGGAATGTAATATACCAGAAATGGAATGGCATTTATAAAGGAAATTTATTGCAATCCAAATTTACAGTTCTAAGGCCAGAAAAATGTCTAAATTGAGGCACCCAGGAAAACATACCTTGATCAAGAAAGGCCAATGTCTGTCACATGGGAAGGCATGTGACTGGCACCTGCTGGTCCTTGTTCCTGGTTCCAGTTTCCAGTTTCTGATGCCAGCGATTTCCTCTCTAAGTTTCTGTAGGCCTTCACTTAGATCGTCTGAGAAACAACTCTGGGATCTTGTTTGCTTAGCATCTCATGGGAAGACATATGGTGACATCTGCTGGGCTCTGCCTGTGTCTGGGCATCTGCTCTGCCAGCACCCCAAGCATCTTCCAACATCAGTGTCTCTGTTAGCTCTGCAGAAACTGTTCTCTAGGAGTCTGCATCTGAGGTTTCTCCAAAATCTTTCCCCTTTTAAAGGAGCCTAGTAAACTAATAAAGACCCACCTTGAATGTGTAGAGTCACATGTCCATCTAAATAAAAGATCACGCCCACAATTGGGAGTGCCATATCTTAGTAGAGGTAATCTAATCAAAAGGTTTCCACCATACAATATTGAATCAAGATTAAAAGAAACGGCTGATCCCACAAGATTGGATTAGTATTAAATCATGGCTTTTCTGGGGTACATAATAGTGTCAAACTGGCACATAATGTAACAGACATTGCCCTTTCTCCAGAGTCTAGGTATCTTTTACTGGATGCCTTTTTATGGCCTCAGAACTGTAACCTTGTAACTTATTAAATCCCCTTTATAAAAGCTGATCCATCTCTGGTATATTGCATTCTGGCAGCATTAGCAAACTAAATCATACAAATTGGCTTCTTTTACTTTGTAACATACCTTTAAGATTTAAGCACATGTTTTACTGGCTTGGTAGCTCATTTTTCCTTATCACTGGAAAATATTGTACTATAATGCTCCATTATCCATTCAGCTATTGAAGGACATCTTGATTGCTTCTGGTTTTGGGTGATTATGAATCAAGCTGCTATAAGCAATCATGTGCCAGTTTTTGTGAGGACATAAGTTTTCAAATCAGTTAGGTAAATATCTAGGAATACAATTGCTGGATCATATGGTAAGAACATGCTTAGTTTTATAAGAAACTGGCAAACTGTCTTCCAAAGTGATTGTACCAATTAGCATTCCCACCAATCAGAAATGAGAGCTCCTGTTGCTCTGCATCCTTGGTAGCAATTGGCATCACCAGGGTTTTCTTTGTTGTTCTTTTTCTTTAACCATTCTGATAAATGTCATTAGAAAAATGACAAATGATGTTGAGCATCTTTTCATATATATGCTTATTTGTCATATGCATGTCTTTTTCTAATGAGGTGTCTTTTCAGAACTTTTGCACACTTTTTAAATTGGATTGTTTGCTTTCTTATTGAATTTTAAGAGTTCTTTTTATATTTTGGAAAGAAGACCTTTATCAGACACATTGCATATATTTTCTCCCAGTCTGTTGCTTGCCTCTAATTCTCTAAACAGATTCTCTAAACAGATTAAAAATTTCATAGGGCAGAAATTTTAAATTTTATTTAAAGGCCAAGTTATGAGTTTTTTCTTTTATGGATTGTGCTTTTGGTACTGTACCTAAAAACAGTAGGTTTCTACTATATTTTCTTCTGGAAATTTTATAGTTTTGCATTTTACATTTCAATGTATGAGCCCTTTTGAGTTAATTTTTGTAAGAGATGTAAGTTTATTCTTTTTTTGTATAAGGATATCCAGCTATTCCAGCAGAATTTATTGAAATACTATGCTTTCTCCATTGAATTATCTTTGCTTCTTTATCAAAGATCAGTGGCCTATGTTTGTGTAGGTGTATTTCTGGACTTTCTATATTGTTCCATGGTCTTTGTGTCTGTTATTTTGCAAAAGCCATTCTGTTTTGATTATTGTCGCTTTAGAGTAAGTCTTGAAGTTGAGAGCTATTGAGTTCTCCAATTTTGTTCTTCAGTATTTTGACCAGTCAACGCCTTTTGACTTTCCATATATACTTTAGAATTTGTTGATAACTACAAAACAGCTTGCTGATAATTTTATTTGGATTGGGTTTAACCTATAAATTAAGTTACAGAGAACTGATATTGTTATAATACTGAGTCTTCTAATCCATGAATGTGGAGTATCTCTCCATTTGTTATTTTATCCCTTCATCAGAATTTTATAGTCTTCCATGTATAGATCCTGTATGGATTTTGTTAGATTTACACCTAAGTAGTTCATATTCTTTTGGTGCTTTCATAATGGTATTTTTAAAATTTAAAATTCTAATTGTTCATTGTTGTACATAAGAAAATGACTGTTTTTTTGTATATTAATTGTATCCCGCAACTATGCTATACTTGCTTTTTGGTTGTAGGAGCTTTTTTGTTGATACTCAGGAGTTTCTACATAGATAATTACGATATCTGTTAACAAAGGCAGTTTTATTTCTTCCTTTCCAACCACATATATTTTATGATCTTCTCTTGTCTTATTAAACTAGTTAGAACTTCTAGTACAATACTGAATAGCGTAGTGAGAGGATCATCTTTGCCATGTTCCTGATCTTAAGGGGAGAATATCTAGTTTCTCAGTAATAAATATGATGTTGCCTATAGGCTTTTTTGTAGATGTTCATTACCAAGCTGAGAAAGTCAATTCTATTACTAATTTGCTGAGACCTTTAATCATGAAGAGACATTGGATTTGTCAAACGCTTTTCTGCAATTTAAAAGATCCTATGATTTTTCTTCTGGTGAAACTAGTGGATTACATAGTTTTTTTTTTTTTTTGGATTGATTTTTTCAAAGTTGAAACTTCCTAGTGTATAATTCTTTTTATACATAGTTGGTTCACTCTGCCTATATTTTGTTGAGGATTTTAAAAATATATTGATGCTAGATATTGGTCTTTTTGTTTTCCATTCCTGCACTGCCTTTATTTGCTTTTGATATCAAGGTAATAATATCGAAGAGTTTGAGCATATTCCCTCTGCTTCTATTTTCTGGAAGGGATTGTGGAGAATTTGTATCATATCTTTCTTTATGTTTAATAGAGATGACCAGTGCAATTATCTGAGCCTGGTACTATATTTTCAATGATGTTAAGTATACATTTAATTTCTTCAGTAGATATAAGCCTTTCAGATGATCTCTATCTCCTTGTATGTTTGATAGTTTGTGTCTTTCAAGCAATTAGTCAAATTTGTGGGCATAAATGTTTCATAATATTCCTTTATCATATTCATGGTATCAGGAGCAGTATCCTTCTTTCTATTGGTCATTTGTGTCTTTCCTTTTTTTCAAAATTTCCTTGGTCAACTTTTTAAACTTTTCAAATAATTGATTTTGAGTTCTTAATTCCTCTCTCATTTTCCTATTTTAATTTCATTGATTTCTGCTCTAATTTTTATAATTTCTTTTTCTCTGCTTTATTGAGATCTAAACTGCTTTTCTTTTCCTAGTTCAAAGTAGGAACTTAGATTATTGATTTGTAGAATTTCTTCTTTTCTAACATATGTATTTAATACTAAAATTTCCCTCTAAGTACTGTTTTTACTGCATCTCACAAATTTTAATGATCTGTATTCTCATTTTCATTTCAAAATATTTTTTAATTTCTTAAGACTGCTTTCTTGACCCAGGTGCTGTTTAAATATGTGCTGTTTAATTTCCAAATACTTGCAGGTTTTCCAGCTATCTTAGTATTGTTGATTTCTTATATAATTCTATCATGGTCTGATAATATAGTTTTGATTATTTCTGTTCTTTTAAATTTGTTAAGGTGTGTTTTATCACCCAGAATGTTGTTTATTTTGGTTATTGATGAATGCGAGCTTGAGAAGAATGTATATTCTGCTGTTGTTGGGGTATTCCATAAATATCCAATAAATCAGGTTGATTAATAGTACCTTTGAGGTCAGTTCTATCCTTTCTGAATTGCTGCCTGAAAGATCTTGATTTTCAAAAGAGGGATGCTGAAGCTTCCAATTATAATAGTGGAATTGTCTGTTTACCCCTTCAGTTCTATAAGTTTCTGCCTCGTGTATTTTAAAACTCTGTTATTAGGTCTATAACGCATTTAGAATTGTTGTGTTTTCCTAGAGAATTGACCCTTTTATTATGTAATGCCCCTTTTTTATGCCTGATAATTTTCCTTGTGCTGAAATTTTCTTAGTCTGAAATTAATATAGCTACTATAGCTTTTTAAAATTAAGGCTATCATGTTATATCTTTCTCCATCCCTTCACCTTGAACCTAAGACTTTATATTATTGTCTGTAATGCATAGCCTTATTTATTTTATTCACTCAGGTGTTTTCTGCTTTTTAGTAGGTGTATTTATACAATTCGCACTCAAAGTGGTTATTGGTATAGTTGGGCTAATATTGGCCATGTTTATTATTGTTTATCTTTTCTTATCGTATCAATCATATTTATTTTAAAAAGCTTTTTGTGGTTGCCCTAAAGGTTTCAATATGTATTTTTTATTTTTTTACATGGGCAGGCACCGGGAATTGAACCCGGGTCCTCTGGCATGGCAGGCGAGCATTCTTGCCTGCTGAGCCACCATGGCCCGCCCTCAATATATATTTTTAACTATTCTAAGGGCACCTTCATATAACACTGTACAGCTCCATATGTAGTACAGGTTCCTTATACCAGCATCCCGGTTCCGTCCCCTTTCCCATATGATATTACTGTCACTCATTTCACTTATCCATATACTATAATCACCTAATACATTGTTGCTATATTACATTAAACATTTTATCTTTTAGATGAAATAAAAATAAGAAAAATAAGATTTTATTTTGACTTTGTTACTTCTCTGATGCTCTTCCTTTCTTTATGTAGATCTGTGTTCTAGTTTGCTAGTTGCTGGAATGGAACATACCAGAAACAGAATGGCTTTTACAAGGGGGAATTTATTAACTCACAAATTTACAGTTCTAAGGCCACGGCAATGTGCAAATTAAAGCAAGTCTATAAAACTGTCCAAATTAAGGCACCAACAAGTGGTTACCTTCACTCAAGAAAGGCTGATGAAGTTCGGGGTTTCTCTCTCAAGCAGAAAGGCACATGGCAAACATGGCAACACCTGCTTTCTCTCTAGTCTTCCTGTTTCAGGACGCTCCCCCAGGGGCGTTTTCCTCCTTCATCTCCAAAGGTGTCGGCTGCATGGGTTCTCATGGTCCTCATGGTTCTCTCGTGGCTCTCTGGTGTTCTCTTCAAAATGCTTCCTCTTTTAAAGGAGTCCAGTAAACTAATCCAGACCCATCAGGAATGGGTGGAGTCACATCTCCCTCTAATCAAAGGTTAATACCCACAATTGAGTGAGTCACATCTGCATGGAGATAATCTAATCAAGTTTCCAATCTAAAGTACTGAATAGGGATTAAAAGAAATGGCTGCTTCCACAAGATGGATCAGGATTAAAATATAGCTCTTCTAGGGCACATAATCCTCTCAAACTGGTATATATATATTGATATATATCATTTTCCTTCCCCATGAAGAACTTTTTACATTTCTTACAGAATAGGTCTGATGGCAATGAGAGTTCTCAGACATAAATACTTCACCTATCTCTTCTATTCTCTTCCCCTTTCTTCCCTCCTTCTGGCACTTCAAATCCATGTTACACCTGTTAAAACTGCCTCACTTCTTGGATTCTATGCTCTCTTTTTGTCCATCCTTTTTACTTTTTCTTTAGATTGAGATGTTTCAATTAAGCTATCTTCAAGTTTACTGATTCTTTCCTTGACCATGTCCAGTCTATTGATGAGACCATCAAAGGCATTTTCATCACCATGACAGTGTTTTTTGATTTCTGGAACTTCCTTTTGATTTTTTCTTAGAATTTCAATCTCCCTGCTTATAGTACCAAACTGTTCTTGCATGTTGTCTACTTTTCCCATCAGAGTACTTACATATTATTCTAAATTCCCTTTCTGATAATTCCAGCATGTCATATAGAATCTGATTCTGAAGCTTGCCTTGCCACTGTAGATTGTGCTTTTTTTCTAGCCCTTTGGCATGTCCTGCAATTTTTTTTTTGTTGTTGAAAGCCAGACATTTTGTATGGGGCAATAGCTAATAAGGTAAGTAGGTCTTCAGTATGAGGTTTTATATTAATCAGGCTAGAAGTTGGACTGAGTTTGACATTTGCTGTAGTTTTAGATGCTAGAAGCTTTGAAATCTTCTAGTGTCCTTGTCCTTTCTCCTCTTCTTGATTTTGGTTTCCCTAAGTACTTATCCTTGGAGAGTCTGTCCTTACAACTCTTTCAGCTGTAATCCATTGTTTTTAGTGGAACCCTGTTGGTGTGGTGATTAGGTGTGAGACATCGGAGGCATTCTATAATGTTATGATAAAGCTTTTTCCATCTAGAGAGCAGGAGTTTGTTATAGAGAATGCTCTGGGAGTATTTCATAATTATTTTTCCCTCCTGCCAGAGCCATGTGGGCATCTTTCTTAGAGCTTCAACCTGAGAGCCTGGTGGGGCTCCTGAAGGTAAAACCCATAAATGTGGAGGGGCCCCAAGCTTGCAGAACTCAGAATTTTCTCATTCTTAGGCTAGTCCACACTCGGCCTCCAGCAATTCATAAAAATGATTATTTAAGTGCTTTAGCTAGTTCATTTCTTCAGCAGCTTCTGCTGAAGTTAAGCAAGTCTCAGCTGTCTCTGAGTTCACCTGTCACTCCAGATTTTGGTGAGCACTTAATCCTGAAACCTCAGTTCTTTGATGGGTCCAAGAAAAGTTAGTAATGTTCAGTGTGTTCAGCCTTTTATTGTTGTAAGAATGGGGGTGACAACTTTCAAGATATTTACATGTTAGAGCTAAAAACACGCTATATTTTAATGTCCATGTGTTTCCCTGAACATCTATCCCTGTGAGAACAAGATTTGTCGGTTTTTGACTCACCATTGTATTAAGTTATGTAGTTCAGGGTCAGAAATATAGTAGATACTCAAATATTTGTTAAATGAAAAAAAGAAATTAATAACTCAAATAGAAGTCCAGCATTCTTTCTTCTGTGTCACATATACCTCTCTGGTCTTATTCTGCCAATGGATAGTCTATTTTATGGTCCAAATTGTTTTTTTTCCCATAATGCCCCTTTGATTCACTCATAACTATGGAAGGAAATAGCATCTCTATTAATGACAGTTCAAGTCTTCATTCAGTGCCTTTTCAGGGAAAGCAATTTAATGACCTCTCTCAAGATCCTGTTTCTTTTGTTGTCATTGGTAGGAATTATTTCAGGTAGCAAATACTTATTGGGTGTACTGGGAACCCAGGTGCTTTGACTCCATAGTGATTTTAAATTAAAAAAACTAAACAAAACAGAACCAGGTTTTCCTCTGCCTTGCGTAAATGGTTTGCCTCTCTAAATCTGCCTCTGTGTCTTCCTGCATACAAGTTAGCACACTTTCTTCAAATAAGAAAATAAACCAAGCTCCAGAACTCTTCAGCTTCGGCAGCTAATCAAAGCTTCAAGCTATCTAGATGTTGAGATTTAGACATGCTTCTTGTATAGCAGAATACATACAATTATTCAGAATAAATACAATTATCCTGATTGGCTAACCACAAATCAGTGGCTATTTAAAGCTCTATTTGCAAAGCATATAAATATAGGAGGCATGAAAGACTATTAAACAAGGCAAGAAATGCAAAGAGCTCTATAATTTTCCCCTGGAAAAGGATTATTACACTACCTGTGGGGTGAGTTTTTATATGGTGCATGGTGGGAGCACAGGCTCAGGCGCAGCAGAAACTTTCTGCAAGTGACCACTTTATCACTTGCCACGGTCCAAAGGAGCAGAGGCAGGAATCCCAATATGGCCAGTCTGCCGGGAGGTCAAGTGCTCAGGTCATGGATGGGGGATGGCAGCTCTGCACACCCCACTTCACCTTGGAAAATCAAATCTGTGCTGCCCGAGGGCGGGCTATTTATACAACCCCAGGGGGAGGAGGCTTTGCAACAGAGAGTTCCCACCAGAGAAGCAGCAGCTGGAACTGCTTATTACAATTTTGGATTTCTGATTCAAGGTATGGTGAGGTCTTCCATGAGAACTAACATTTTCCCTCGGGGCTGTGGAATGGAAACATGCTGAGACATCTGCATACAGTAGAAAAGAAGGCAGAGGGGGAGAAAGGCTGAGAAATGGCCACCAGGTATGTCCCTGACTTCCCCAGCACAAACATGAAACACTATGCTCTTTACACACTCTCTTACCAAATCTGGGTGTGTTATCTCTTCTCAAGTCAAGCACAAAAGCCTCTGTGGAGACTCTCATATGTTGCTTGTGGGAATGCACATTGATAACAACCTTTCTGAAAATTATGGATCAAAAGACTAAATTATTGACACAGAATGATCTCTTCTAGGTTTACTCTCCAAGGGAATAACCAGGGAGCAAGAAAAAGAATTAGCCACGAAGTTGTTTAGAGTTTTGAAAATTTGGAAAAAAAATTCAACATCCAACTATACTGGATTGATCAATTAAATTGTGGTCCATTCATGCAATGGAAAATTCTGCAGCCTTTAAAAAGTATGTATTAGCATGGACCTATGCTTTTAATATGTTGGAGATCCAAAACTTAGCCCTTCTCCCATTTTACAGAAGAAAGACATTCCTGTGACTCATCCTGAATATACGACATTATCCTGGGGTATAAAAACACTTATGGCATCAAACAGAAGACTATTAAACTAGAGTTTGCAGGAAAGTTTTCTTTATTGTTTGGTGAAGACAGTGTCTCCCTGTGTTTCTCTGTTGCCCCTTGTAGGAATAGTCTAAAATTAGATACATTATACAGTGGGTAGTGTCTTTACCTCTTCTCTTCCCCGGACTCTTTTCAAAGAATGCCTTCCTCCCTGAGTAGAATCTAGTGAGAGCAAAGTAAAGAGAGCATTGCTGAGAAACACTAAAAGCTAAAAGCTGCTTCTCAAAAAGGAGCAGATTTTTCAGACATTTGTAGTATTCATAAAAGAAAAGCACCTTTGTGCAAAAGCAGTATAGTTTAGTCACACGGAGTCTTTTACAAAGGATGAATATTTTCCAGGGCTAATCAATTTTGTCTTATTACAGATATAAAGTGTTCTAGTGATTTCTTTTAGCTTCAGTGTGCATTATTCAATGAGATTATTAAAATATAATTGATCAAATCAGACCTTAAAACATTTACTCTAATTATATACTATTTCATCTTATAAAGTGGTTAATATTTTCTATTACATGATGAATAGAACATGTTCTATTTTCTGTTCCATAATGTAAAATTATGATAACTGCCAGACCAATTTAGCAATGCAATTGTTTTTCTTTCATAAAATGTGTAAATTTTATCATGATGTCGAATAAAATCTATTCTATATATTGTTTTTATTAAATGGTTCTTCAAAATGGACATTAGAGTTCAATACAAGTTTACAAACCCATTTAGGAAAGCCTCCTGCTGTTTGCTTTATTATACTCTTCATTTCACAGCTACTCCATCACAATACAGTATTACAAATTTAGAAATTTTAAGAAACATATACATATATATTTTATGAACTATAAAAATTGATACATTAATTGTATTAGATCCTTCATCATTTAAAATGAGATTTGACGTTAATTATATTAGAAGCTACATCATTTTAAGTGCAATTTAAATGATCTATCTTATGAGATGTTTTCCATAATTTGTTTTTCAATGCTCTTTATTATAGTGCTTGAAATGCATATTGCCCATTTACTTGAATTAAAAAAGTAGAGCCAGAGTTTTTCTAACAGTACCTTTGATTTCACTAATTGGTTGGCTGTCAATGAGGACTGGCTTTGCTAATTAGGTTACAAAAGTGGAAATTTTCCATTAATTAAATAAGCTAAATCTGGAGCCTCAAGGATTTGATAAAAACGGTACTGAAAGCAAATGGGATATGGGAGATACTATCATTTTATCAAACTAATGTATTGACAAATGTATATGGCAATTATTATTCTTTCAATATCCCTATTCTTTTTGAGTATATTGGGTTAAACATGTGCCTCTAAATACAAATAGAACAGATGTAAAAAATAGTTATTTGAAAAGTATTGGTAAAGCATTTTTGGTATAACTCCCAGAAACTGAAAAATGAATGACTCCAACAAACGGGCAACAAATTTTTGCAAATGAGTTGATTTTCAGTTCTTTGCTCTTAACAAAATTGAAGGGAGACTAAATAAAAAATATTCATTCGAAATTTTTTTAGTGGTAGACAACTTTGAGATGCTTAGCACATAACTCAGTATTCAGAAGACATCACTATAACAAATCCTTCCATTTTCATTAACTTATTTATGTGATATAAATAGACAGCACTCACCCTTGTCTTAGTTAAGCAAAAAGTAATATTCATCTAGAATCACATTAACTAATTGAAAAAAATTGCCATTCATCTCATTAAATCCTTAAATTGTTTTCATTTAATAATTATCAAAAGTTGTAATGAATGTATATTAATCAAATTGTGTATATAAAATAATCACATCATGTATTTTTAATGTAAAATATTTTAATTTTAATTTATAGACATAGTTTTATTTAAAACAAGTATGATAAGGGATCGTTAATAATAGGGGACACTGGGCACAGGGTGTAAAGGAATTTTTGTAGTAACTTCACAATTTTTCTGTAAATCTAAGACTGTTCTGAAGAATGAAGTTTAGATTTCCAAAAATGTTTAGTTGATATCCACATGCAAACATGTTTTGAGAACACAGGTTCTTGCCTCTGCTACCTTCTACCTGTATTAACTGGAACACACTCCTAACCTCTCTCTACCTCAGTTTTCACATCTAAAGAACTGCCTCTTCAGTAAGAGTTATTGAAGGGAGTAAAATTATGTATGTAAATTCCCCAACATGCAGTAAACCCACAAAAATGATTGTTATTTCTGCTCTTGCTGTCATTTTCAGATATGTCAAAGTCTAGGGGTCATGAGTGAGAGTTTATGAGTAAATTTGAGGTTATAATTAAAAGAAAGTTAGAAGTATGTAAGATCAAGAAACCAAGGTGAAATGTTCATTATGAAGACACATTCATATGTATGCATAGGCAAATGTTTTCAAGTTCTCAGCCCTTGCAATATTCTTCTGTTTTTCTCCAGTGCATACTTCTTTATGTCCAGCCTCTAACACCAAGCACAACCCCTGAGGGCAGCCTGAGGAAAGTTCTGAGTCTACCCTCGGTGACAACACTTGAAGTACCCAGAGTCAAATATGAAGCCCAGCCTTAGAGCCACTGAGGACCATGAGGCCAACCTCTGGCAAACCTTTCCTTCTAAAACCGTCTACCAATGAGTGAAAATTAAATCAAGGGATTAAAGTCACTTGCAGTCAAGACACTGAGAAAAGGCATAGTGAGGGCCAGGCAAGTTTGCAAAGACATTTAAAATAGCAAGACAACTTTGCAGAAATATTTGAAATATCGAAATTTCATTTGCATGGTTACATGTTTTTCTTCCTTTCCAGAATGTAAACTCTTCAAGAGCAGCAACTGTGGCTTTTTAAGTTCTTTATCTCCAACATGAAATTCAAGGGCCTGGTACATAGTAAATAATTGGCTGTCAGTAGATAATTGTTCAGTGAACAAGCCAAACACAATATTTATCCCAACGCAGTTTATGAAGATGATAAAATTATTTATCTCTCTATAATATAAACTGATAGTGATAACAAGGTAGTTTGTCCTTGTATTAGACATTAAAGTTTCCAATTTTAAATTATATCTGGTATCTTATTTTTATCTTCACAAATCCTTTGTGGAAAAAGTAGAGCATATATAATTTTTTCTCCATTTTATATAGAAGAATGCAAACATTTAAACATCTGCCTATCTACAAAACATCCAATAATTGTTGTCTGTATGAAAAAGGTCACAGAAACTCAGTTCTGTTTTCTCTTTATAACCCTTTTAGTACTTTGGGCAACTTATTTGGAAACATTTGTTCATTCAATCTTTAATTCATTCATTAATTCAAGAAATGTTTAACTAACATGTGGTTTGTACCAGGCATTGCTAAAGATGCTGAAGTCCAACACCAAACAGGACCTAGAGTTTATGTCTATTGGTAAGTATTAATAGAGTTTATGAAGCTAGATGAGATATGTCTTAGTTTTCCAGGCTGCTATGAAAAATACCACGCAATGGGTTGGCTTAAACAACAGGAATTTATTGGCTCACAGTTTCAGAGGCCAGAAGTCCAAATGAAGGCATTAGCTGAAAGGCTTGTTTCCTCCCTGGGTCAGCAGCATTCTGGCTGGCCAGTAATCCATTTACACACGAGAAATCTGAATCTCAGAGTAGTGAAATCATTGGTTCCAGTAAGTGATGAAGCTGAAATCTAATCTAAACCCAAAGCTGTCGAATGCTTAAGTCCACGTTTTTCCACTTTATCTGTGATTTCTCATATAGACAAGGATGACACTTTGAAGATCCCAGATAAGAGATAGCTTCAAGTTTATATCTCATGCTTTGTTTGTTATGCCCAAAAGGAAATATAAACGTTTTTGGTTAGTGTGAAGACCATTGTGTCACTCCCTAACCATTTTCTACTCCTCATATTTTGCTGTAGTCCTTGGACTATGCTTTCTTGAGGGTAGGATGCTTGCCTTAAATGCCAGCCTTATTTTTCACTACTGCTTTCCCCTCTATCTGCTCCCTGGGCCCAAGTGGTATTGAAAAGAGGCAGTGTGTGTGTGGAATGTGCAAGCCACATTGTGCAGGCAGCATGGGTATGCCAATAAAAGTGGGAGGTGATGATAGGAGTGTTGGTGGCATTTTAACAAGGAAACAAGAGAAACGGAGAAACTCTGTGGATAACAAAGTTCTTAGAGTATAATAATGTTTATTTTAATCCTGGTAGTAATAAAGGGGAGAGAGAGAGAGAGAGAGAGAGAATATGATGGGAGAGAGCAAGAGAGAGAGAGAGATTCAGAGTTCTCCAGAGAAACAGAATTGGCAGGGTATGTATAATAGGAATTGGTCACACAATTGTGGGGATTGGCAAGTCCAAATTCTGTAGGGCAGATTGTAAGTTGGAAACTTGATGATGAAGGTAATATCAAATCCCCCAGGAGATGTTGCTTATCTGGAGTAGAGATAGAAATTCTTCTTTCTGGCTGCTGAATCCTCCCTTTAAGTCCTTTAACTGGTTGGATGAGGAGACTTCTCTCTATTGATGATGGCAATCACTTTTTGTTGATTGTAGACGTATTCAGACATGGAGACAATAAATTCTGTAATGGTTTAGATCCATGAAATGCCCTTACAGCAGCAATCAGGCCAGTGCTTGCCTGACCAAACAACTGGATACCATAACTAGCCAAGTTGACACATGAAATAAATAATCAGAGACAGAGAAGAGTCCCCCACACATGTTCCTGGATTCTCTTTGGAACCCTCTTAGCCTGATTCAATTTCTGTTGACTTTAGACTCTTTCACTGTATCTGTTTCAGGTCCATGCTTATTCTTTGACTTTGATGGCTGAACTTGGCCTTCCCGGCATGAACTCTGTTCAATATAAGACCTGGGCCTCTATTCACTCCCTGGTTCTATCCTTCTCTGCTCCAGATCACAGAACAACATAACCTTCAAAGTCTCCCATCCCAGTCACGATGAGGTAGGACAATGACCCCGGGCCCTATTATCCACTGTTCCTTTGCTCCCATGGGGCCTCCAAAGCCCTTTGCCTCCAGTAAATCCTGTCAGGTCTTACTCCTCTGCTACCACCATAAGCCAAAATCATACTCACCTCTCACAGAAACTGCAGCTACAATGCCTTTCTCCTTGTTTCCATTCTTGATTCACTACAATGTGGTCTCCATACTGAAGCCAGAATGATCATGTCAGAACATAACTATGCTCAAAACCCTCTGATGTCTTTCTATCCAACCAAACACAAAATCGAAAAGCCCATCACAGGACTCACAAGTCCCATTTGAGCTGTGCCCAGCCATCAAAACCACATTGAGGTGTCCACTGGATTCCAGGTAGACTGGCCTACTTAATGTTTTCTCTACACAGGCTGAGGACATTCTTGTCAAAAAGTCTGTGCAGTTTCTGTTCCCTATGCTTGTAATGTTTTTCGTCCAGGTGTTTTCATGGCTCTGTGTCTCATTCCCTTCAAACCTTTGCTCAAAGCCACCATATTTTGAGAGGCCTTCTCTGATGGCTCCATCCAAAATAATTCTCTTATGACCCTTTTATGTTTGTCTCACAGCTGTTATCACTACCCAACTTGTTTATCAATTACTTAGTTGTTGATCTTCTAATTCCTCACTAGAATTTGGTTGTAGGGTTAGACACCATTTTCTTGTAATCTCCACAGTCTCCCCAGCACCTGGATAAGTGTTGGTACATAGTGAGTGATCAAAAATTAGTTGCTGAATATGTTCATGAAAGAATAATAGAATAGGACCTTTTTCTTTTTTTCTTTCTTTGTCAACTTACTATTATGCTCTAGCAAAGCACTTAGTAATCCCTTACTTCATTCAAATCAGTTTACATGGGGGCCTGAAGTACAAAATTCCCCTCTTCACACTCAAGAAACCTGCAGTAATTCCCAACAGGACAGAAGGGATGAAACACTTTGTTCACATGCATTTAATATGCAGCGCAGTTCAATTAACTCACTAGCTGTGATCTGTAAACCTTAGCTCTCTCATTTTTACATGGAAATATTCATAAAACCTATCTCATCCAATTCTAAAAAGATTGAATAAAATGATGCATGCAGCCCATAGTAAAAGCTCAATAGACAGCAACTTTATTATTATGCATGGACTCTTCAGGGTGAGCTGGGGAGAGGACCCTCTTTTTAAACCATTTCTTGAAGCAGCATTTATGGCTCAAAGAAGTGCTTCCTTAATGGCAGCAGCAAATGATTTTCCTGTAGTCACTTGAAAAAGCAGCTCCAAAAGATGCTATATTATGATGGAGGGTGGGTGGCAAGCAGAGAATTAAACATTATTACTCAACTCTGCCAATTGTGTCCCTTCTTTGGTATTCCAAGAATTGGAGTGGATTGACCAGGTACATAAAGAGCTGCCCCACCCCTCCTTGGACAAGAAGCACAGTGAAGACCCTTCTACTGTCTGCCTTCCGTGAATTCACTCAGTCAGCAGTGGAAGGTGTAATCAGTTTTGTTGTTATGTACAAGCAATAAGACTTAAGTCCTTTCTTTAATAATCTTCATTCCTCATTGTTTACTAGACACTACTAGGAAATTGTGATAAAAAGACGAGAAAAACTTGGCCTGTGCCTTCAAGGGACTGTACATTAGTGAGAAATATAGGCATATGAACAAACAGACTTCATATAAGTGCAAAATAGAATGTTGTGCAATTACATAAACAACATGCATGGGAAAAATGATTAATTCTGTCTATAGGAAGACTTTAAATATGATTTCTAAACTGGGTGTTGAAGAATGAATAGGAGTTGTCCAAATAAACAAAGGGAAGTTGTGGAGTGACAGGAAGAAGCGAAAACTAGGATCCTAGCATAGTTAAATCTACAGAATGGGGACTCCTACTTCCAGCAATATGGTGAACTAACATATTATTATAGCTGTCTCCACCACAGAGACAGCTTTCTTTCAAAATAATATGTTAATCTCGCCAGAAAGTATGGGAAATTTTGAAGCCCCTTCCAATAAAAAGAAGAGAAGACTGAAATACTGAGCATGGATGAACACAAATACGGGAACTAGAGCTGCCCTGAGGACAAAAAGTTCTATCTATAACCCAGAGCTTTATGAATAAATGATCACTAGGGAGAAAGGTAGATTGGGTTTGGGACTTTGCCTAAATTAGACCATTCTTAGAGTTTGAAAAATGCTGAGAAAAGCAGAAGATTAATACTGAGATTATATGAAAATCCCTTTGCAATAAAAAGTAGGGCTGGATAAGTGGATGGATAACCAATCTGAAAGAAAAATGCTAAGTGATTGATTACGACAGTGTATTCAAATTTCTGATAAGATTGTTAATGTTTTTGAAATTATATTGGCAAGTATAATAAATAGGAACTATGAGAGACTATAATTGGGGGAATAAAAATTGGAAATGGGAGCTAAAAATAACCTAATAATTCTAGGCTCCCATTACTGTCAAGAGCTTGCATAGCAATGAATTTTTTGTGCTTTCCAACTCCTCATTCTTTTGCTAGGAATCAAAATCCTTCCAATAGCTAAATAAATAGTAGTTCCCAAGACATCTCTTTGAAGCGTTAGAAACAAATCCTTTGAAGAATTTCTATCACGTCTAAATGATGACTGCAAAAATATTAGAACCCTTAGAGGAACATAAATGAAAATAAGTGAAGGGCTATCAAAAGTTTTATAAAGTGGCTGCAGAAGCAGCTCTTTAAAAGGGAGGAAGGGATAACATTTTTGAAAGTGTTTTCTTATTGCAGATGAAGGTATGCATTTCACAATGAACTCTTTTTGAAATGCAGATATATTCATTCATTGGTGCTTGTATTGATTCATTGATTGAAAGCCATGTGCCAGATACCATGCCAGATGCTAGAGATACTCAAATGCACAGGACACAGTCCCTGCATTTCTGGAGTTCATGATCCAAGGTAATTCCTTCATGTAACAGATGGCTGCAGAACCGTGAAGAAAGGGCTATAACAAAACATAGCAGTGCCACAACATACCCTGCAGTGGCGGGTGGGGAGGAAAGCATATTATCTTTTCATTTGCAAGGGCTGCGAACCCGAGTTCCCTCTCAACAGTCATGCGTGAGTGTGCACTATCGAGTGATGAAATAGCGCTGCAGTCAACATCTCCCTGAGGAGTAAATTAAATGTATTGATCCCTGAGATGATTATCTGATTGTTCCGCAAAACGTCATTTCATTTTGTTACAGTGGCATACACATGGGAAATTGCACTGTCAGTGAAAACGGCTATTTAAAATTTCTGGGTCATTGTTAAAAAGTGTCTTCTCCTCAGTCACAGTAACCCTGAATGTGTGTGTGTATATATATATATATATATAGTCTACTCCAGAGAGAACTTAGATGAGTGGAAACGAGAAGATAGTGTTTTGGGGACTTCCAAGTCTTTTTATGAGCATTACAAGTGAAATCTCATATGAGTTAAATTCCTGTGTGTGTGTAGCCGGTATATAAGTAGCCAGTATATATGCAGTGGAATAGCAAATCCAAAAAAATCCAAAAAACAATAAACAAAGTCACAATCAATTGTATCAAATGAATGAATTAAATCATCTCATTTTTTGGACATAAATCTGTTTCTGCTCATAGTGTCTTCCTTTGTGTTTGGGACTGGAGCGGGGCGGGGGTGGGGGGTGAATCACGTAAAGTATTATAGAGAAATAACTACTCACTCATGGCGAGGCAGTTTGAGGTGATAATGAAGTGGGCGGGCTGCAGAATCTGAGCAGCCTGAGTTCATATCCAAACAGGGCCACTTTATTCCTCAAGGACCCCAGCATATTTAACCCAGCAAGACTTTTTAGTTTTCTCATCTGAAAAATGGAGAGATATAATTGCAATTTTTCCTTCATGATGTTAAAGCAAGAATCAGCTGATGTCTGCAAACTGCTCACACACGTGAAGATAGGGATGGTGCTGTGCCATCCAGCTGGCAGGTGCAGAGCCAGGCCAGGTGTGAACCCCTGAGCCCAGTGGTTCTCGGGGTTTTCAGCCCATATTGACAGGGCTGACAGCATGGGTGCGTGCTCTGTACCAGCGCATAGGATCTGCCTTTTTAAGGGCCCCATGCTTGGTTTAATGTTCTGCTGTCACTCTTTCAAAATCCTTAATAACTTCTGAATAGTGAACCCTAAATTTTCATTTTGCACTGGCCTCATCAGTTAGGTAGCTGATTTTACCCAGGAAGCATTTAAAATGCCAATGCCTGAGCTCCATGCCAGATCAGTTAAATCAAAATCTCCAAGGCTGGGGCCAGGTAATATATATTTTTAAAAGCTCATAGTTT
This sequence comes from Myrmecophaga tridactyla, assembly GCA_004026745.1. Lineage (NCBI taxonomy): Eukaryota > Metazoa > Chordata > Mammalia > Pilosa > Myrmecophagidae > Myrmecophaga > Myrmecophaga tridactyla. The sequence goes on along the minus strand of PVIY010000815.1, from coordinate 128,299 downwards.
TCTGGTTGATTGATGGCAGTCCATGGGGACTCTTTTTTTTTTTTTTTTTTTGGTCTCAGGGGCCTCCATATACCCTTGATGGGGGGAACTTTTCTTTTAGATACAAGTTTCTAAATGCAAGGGAATTAGCATATATTCTCCAGGTTTGAAACATGTGTAGTACTAGGCTGCACTTAGTAGGTTGCTCACCAACCTGACTACGCAATGAATGGATCTAGAGTCAGACCTTAGGAAATCTACTTATTCTCTTTAATCTGCAAACAGGGCTTAAAATAATACCTACATCATATGGTTTCACAACAACCTATATTATTTGTTGTTGTGAAACTTCAATGAGAGAATGTATCTTAAATGCTTAACAAAAAGCCTGGTGCATGATAAGCATTCATTAAATGTGAGCTATTATTCATGTCATGAGTCCTACAGGTTATTTTCTGTGTGATCAGTGATGTTATGCTTGATTACCCATAACACTCCTATCACGGGAACATCTGGGTACTTGTTTCAAAGTACTTGTTCAGAGTACAGAAGAATAGAAGGCACTTGGTGGAGGAAGGAGCATGTGGCTTTCAACGAGCCACATCAGAGCACAGAGGCAAGCTGTGAATAATTTACTCATACTGACGAGGCATCACATTATTGAAGAGTTTTCCAAAGCAGCATCTGACCCGGTTTCTCAGTCTCTCCTCTTTAAGGAAGACATGGCTAATTGGAAGATTAAAAATGTCCTCAGTTCGTGCTCTGCAGGCATAAAAACATGCCATCTGTCACTCCCACCCTTGCAGCCATGACGCTGACCAAGGAAATCTCACCATCACCGACTGATGTGCTTACATTTGTTCCTTGACCGTTATTTTCCTGTTTATTTTGATGTCCTTCGTTTTACATGGCAAAATGTCAAAATAGATCATATAATTCACTTTGTATAGAACCATAAATGCTGTTATGATATAGATAGGTAGGTTTGAAGCCTTATAGGGGGGAAGGTAAAGACAAAAAGAAATAAAGATGCTGTTGTTTTAAGGTGTATATAAGCCATCATCTTATAGGCTTAATTTTGCAGTTTGAAATTTTAGTTTTCCTATTTTCCTCTATTTGAGGGATTACTGACATTTTGCTAGTACCGCAGGGGAAAATGTTATGAATGCCTTTTAGTGGAGAATTACAAAGAACTGTGTAAACATTAATTTAGTTAGAACTCAGCAAGAAAGCCAAAAGCCAGAAATTATCTGTTGACACCTGGTTCATGTGTCTAACTTGGCATGGAGGTTCTTATCTGGCAGTACTTCAGGATTGCTTGGGGAGCTTAAATAAAATCATACCAAAGCTCTGGCCCCACCCCTTACCAATTAAGTTTGTGTCTTTGAGGATGAGGTCTGAGACATTAGTATTTTTTAAAAAATCTCCCCAGGTCATTCTAACATGTACAAGGATTGAGAATGTGGAACCCCATGCTGGAAATCAGAGGGATGCTGGTAGACATCAAGGGTTGTATGTTTTTAGGGTTTAAGAAAGTACAAAAGCTGGAGAAACATGTCCCTATTTGATTCTAGTTGAACTACAACTGTAAGCAAATAGTAATGCTGATGTTTGGTCAAACACACACACACACACACACACACACACACATACACATACTCCTGAACATGTAGGCACAAGTAAATTCTTCATTAGTAGAACATTCAAGTTGAATATATTACCACACTAAAAAGTTGAAAATGTCAAGGCTCCTACCTCCCTGGCCCTGAGGCATGGTACCAAAGCTGATTCAAGGTAAAACAGTGTGTTCTCTTCAGCGTTCTCTTATCTTCTGGCGTTCTCCACTTGGCTCAGCTGTTTGGAATTCTCCTTGCACACGTCAGCTAGAATTGACCTCCCTGAAAAGCAGCCTCTTTTGTCCCCCAACTGAGCTTGAGTTTTTCATTGTTATCTTTGCAACCCAACCCATCTCAGCTCCCTGCTGCATTCAGGTTCCTGAGGGTCGCGATACTTGCCTCGCAGAAATAAACGCCTTTTTCAGAAACAGACTTCTGCCTTGAATCCCTACTGCTGGCACACTGTGGAGGGAATTGCAGAGATCTTCCTCCCCATTCCTCAAAGCTAGAGCCTCATCGCTTCCTCTGGGGGCCCATCCTGGCCCGTGGTAGTCCCTAAAGCAAAACAGTCCTTTAGGTTTAGTCCTTAAACCACAGAGGCAGTTCTATATTGAGAAACACTATACAAAGGGAGAGAGGGAAGGGTGAAAGAACAGAGGTGGAAAGCATTTAATTTTTTATTAACCATTCAGAGTGTGCTACACTATACAAATAATCTGGATTAACCCTCTGTGAATTCTCTTTTCCACCCTGTAGCTAGCAATCTTTTGTTATATAAATTAGATCACATCATTCTTCTCAGCTATCTCCATTAATCTTCTACCTCACTCTGAAGAAAGTCAAAAATCTTTAACATGGGGCGGCTGCCGTGGCTCAGCAGGCAGAGCTCCGACCTGCCGTGCTGGAGGTCTGGAGTTCGATCCCTGGTGCCTCCTGCCCATATGCAAATTAAAAATAAAAAATCTTTAACATGGCCCACAAGCTCCTGTGACATCTGCACGCCACGCCTTTCAGCTCTCATCACCTCCTACTCTCCTGCCGCTAACCAGACTCCAGAGCTATGAACTTTGCTGTCTCTGGAAAACATAAAGTGCCTCAGATCATTTGTAATTGCTATTTCTCATGTCTCCAAGGTTGTTCCTCTAGAGGCCAGTGTTGACCCTCCTCCCTTCCTTATGAGAAAGTCAAGCTGAACCTCCATATCTAAAACATCACCCATACCCACTGCGGGCATGCTCTCTCCCCTCACTGTGCTTTATAACTCTTAGCATTTATGTTCCCCTGATATATCATGGAGTTCTTGGTTCATTGCCTGTCTTCTTTCACTAGAATGCAAATTCCATTAGAACAGAGGCTTTGCTTTTTTCATGGATCCATTTCTCCTGCCTAGAGTGGTGATTATTAAACTGAAATTGGTCCCAAGTAAAGTTTCAGTCCATATATGGGAAAGTCTTTCAAATGATACCCTATAGCTGAGATCTTTCTCCAGAATGCCAAGGACAGCCATCTGACAATTCCACTTGAATGTCTCAAAAAATTAATAGATTGTAAGCAATAGCAAGACAGGGATTATACTTGTTGATTTGCCCACCAATTTCTCTTCAGTACTCAAGACAGCACTGGGCCTATAGCCTATGCTTAATATAAATTTGTTGAATGAATTTTCAAAACTGAACCCTTCCTTACCCTAAGTCTCATAGCCAAAAGGAAAATCGTCACCTTAATTGTCCAACCACAAACCAGGGAGTTAACCTTGACTTCTCTCTTTTTCTCATCCTGAATGTCCAGTTGTATATTAATCCCTGTGGTTTACATTCCACTTAGGTCTAGGATATCTGTCCATCTTTCTCTAATGCTGGAGCCACTACTCTAGTTTAGACTTTGAACATCTCTCACTTATGTTATTACAACAATCTTCTACGTGATTTCCCTACCTCTACTCTGGCTTCCCTCTAGCTCATTTTTTGGTCGACAGATATGAAATACTTGTTATTGTTTGCTTAAACCTGTTAATGGCTTCCCAATGGGCTCATGATTCAAGCTCCTTAAAATATATAACAAGGATTGCACGATTGCACCCCTAGTTTCCTTTCTCATATAGTACTCCATACTCTAGATGCACTGCTTTGAACCTTTGCACAAGATGGGGAGGGGACTTACCCCTGCCTGAAGAACCGTGTTCATTTCTCCTTATCTAACTTCTATTTTTTTTCCTCTTCTCCCTTCAAGATTATTTTTTGTGCCTGTTGAAGCACTTCCCTCAAACCCATACATTAGTTTGTAACCCTGTGAAGGCAAGACAGTGTGCAACTTGTTCACTATTGTCTCACTAGCACCTGATACAATCCCTGGTGCAAGGTAGGAATTTAATAAGTATTTGTTGATTGATGGACTCCTTCTGTCCAGGCATAAGGATGGGGATGTATGGTGGCAAAGAGAGCATAGTCTATTGTTTAAACTTAAATATCTAGCATTTAGAGAAAACCCTGCATTTTCACAACTACCAATTTCTCTGCTTGGACTATAGGGTTCATACATGAATCCCTTGGACCAAATACAGTTCCTGACATGGCAAATGCTTAGAAAATGTGCGTGAAATAAATGCTGTATGTTTATTGCAGTAGTATGTAAAATACACTCTAGCTCAAAACAGTTCTGGTAAAAAGCCAAGAAGGTGGCAAGAGTGACAGCTTAGACCAAGAAGGAAAAAGTCAAGTCATTTTTGTTACTTTAATATGGACAACTCCAGATTACTGAAGATAGTTTTCATGATTTACTCACCAAATAATCTCCAGTTTTGCCAATTTTTCTCTTTGAAGATGCTTAACATGCTTTTAAGAGATATGGAATATGAGCATGGATGTGATGGTCACAGAGTTAACAAAACATATACACATTCAATTCTAGAATTTTAATACTACAATATAGTATTTCAGAGTCTGGGTCTAGGAAGTCACAAGGAGTGGGAATTACAGTTGGTTCTGTCACTTACTCAATATGGGAACTCAGATAAATTATATAATCCCCCAAATCTCAGTTTATTAAATTGCAAAATAGGAATAATCATACCTACTTTACAAAAGGATGTGTTAAGTTAGATAAGCCCTATGTACAGTACTTGGTATATTTCCAGGCATGAAGTAAACATTTTAGAAATCCTGTTTGATATTATTATCATAATTATTAAAATTTAGTATAATTGCCTTTCATATTGTTGAATTCCTATTGAATGATAGTTCATCCTTTGCTTCAACATCTACCTGAAGCTATCTAATCTTCCCTACTTCAGCCTTGACTTGCCTTAATATCACCCTGCAACATTTCTAAGATTTTTAAGGAGACACAGTGTGAAGAAGTGGCTACTCATATTTTTGGTCAACACAATTTCTGATACAAAAATAACAAGACTGTGAGATCTGGAAAAGAGCTAGGGAAACCCATTGAGAATGTCTTTAAGTTTTCGATATTTGGAACATTATAGTTGTGGGCTTTAGCTGTTTTGATGGAAGTCACAGATAAAGTCTTTTTTTTTATACAGGTAGGTATTTTATGAATACTGCCTCTGAAGATGAATTAGGAATGACGTGTGAATGTATTATGCATGAATGATGACAGAATGCAACTCACCATTCTGACCTTTTAGTTGACTGGAAAACTGGGGAATAAAAATAAAAACAGAGCTCTTTTACTGTAGCAAAGAAGCTGACTTCCCAATAGGGTTTCTCTAAGTTTTGAGTAATGAGTCATTTAGCAGGAACATCTGTTGCATCTAGAGATGGACTACTGGGAGCAAAACAGCTCTCTGGATAAAATAATTTGAACCTATGTCACAGGCATTTTCACAAATAGTTTCCAAGAATGAAATGAAAAGAGAATTAGATATGGTTCACACAGTTACCAATCCAATTTTGTTTCATCATGCCAATTTTATTGTTTTTCTTCTGTAACTCTGATCTTTAAACTTTTCCTGAGAGAAACAACCAGAATGGAATTTTGAATGTTATTCTCATTTGATTGCATGACCTCCAAAATTCTGTTTTCTAAACTTGCATATACATGTATTTCTTTTCCTGAACTGTAGTTATACTGCAAACTAGAATACCTCCTCTCTGAAATTAACACTCAGTGGCATCATTATTATATAATGTAAAAATACTAGGCTTTGTAGTCAGGTGTAATTTAAACCCTGTTGTTAGCCACTAAGGAGTCCAAATAATTTGAATGAATTACTTGCCTTCAATAGGAGGGAATTGCCTCATCTGTAACATGGGGATCATAAGATTTACCTCATAGAATTGTTGTAAAGAATTTATGAGTATTTGATGGGCTCATCGGAGTAGTTCTAAATGTGTTCCTTTCTACCTTCACAAACTCCAGGCCAACTCCTGATAAATGTCCTGGAAGGCAGGGATAGGAACAGAAAACAGCATTGATGGAAATGCATCTTGCAGCCATCCCTTGGTCTATCAGAAAATTAATCTTATGGGCTGCTATGGTCAAGTTCTGTTTTCTGATGAACAGTGTTTCCATAGGAATCTAGTGTACTTGGAAATCATGTTTGGAATAACATCTCATTCACTTTTTATTTGACATTTAATTTCTCATAAACAACCAAATAAACACTAACATGCTAGTTTATTTATTGACTGACTTCTATAATCCAGGCACATTTTATACAATATTTTGCTTAAACCTCAAAACTTTGTTTTTTCCATCAGCCTTAGTTTACAGATGAGAGCATAAGATGCAGAATTTTACTTATTGAAAGTGGCAGAGCCAATGTTTAAACTCAGGCCTGTCTAATTCTAAAACCTGGGCACTGTTCACTTTATCACTCTGTGTCCCTAAATCATGCCTCTTTTGAAATGTGTTAAGCATTTAGAGTCTGCAGGCTTGTTTAGCACCCCCTAATTAATATATTGGTAGTGTAATTTTAAGAATTTGCTTTCCTTTTCTCCCTTCTCTGTTCACTTCTGACATCCACATATTGTCTTTTATTACTTGAAAAATTCAATTCCATTTTGATATCTAAATAACCTAACTTCCTAAATTGTATTACTTTCCTCTTCCCTTTCTACCTTCCTTCCTCCCTTCCTTTTTCTTTCCATTCTTCCATCATTCCAGTACATTAAATATTATCTACACATAAACAGACATGTATGTATAGAAATGTAGCAAAGAAATCCAAATATCCAGTTAGGAACTTGGTAATCTGGCAGTTGAACGTGGGTGGAATATACTTATCAGTGTTAAAGTGTACCATGCCAGGGAAAGACATTTCCAAAAATGGTAGATTTATAAAGCACAAGTAAAAGATGAATAATTGAGTCCAGGACTTGGAAGCAAAAGTAGCTAGTTGTCTGTGTGATACTGCTTACAGGGTTTTGGGGAGTCCTTCTAAACGCCTTTGCATTTGAAATTCTTACATTAGAGTTTTACTCTTTACTGAATCCTAGTACTGATTTTGGAAATAAACCATTTCTAGAAGGATAAACTTGGTGGTCCAGAAAGTAACTCAACCCGTTCATTTAAAAGAGAATGGACTTTGGGTCATTAATTACACAAATATTTATTGAGCCCCTACTATGTAGTAAATACTGGGTATTCAATGGTGGTAGGCCTGATCCTTGCTTTCAATTTATTCAGAGGAAGGAACAAAGGTGGAATTCTATTGAGAGCTGTCCTAGGTGGATCGTCATGGGGAAAGGTGCTCTCACAGGGCACCTAGATAAAGTAAAGAAAGAAAGAATTTGTAGAGCAGTTACATCTAGGGGGAAGATGGCGAAACGATCTTTGGCAAACACAGCCTCTTTCCTGGTTTTATTACTAGCTCTGGCTCTGCACAGTAACAGCCTGAACCAATAGGTCTTCTAAGTCTACTCTTTGGTTGGGGCATGTCTGGGCCAGGCCAAGAACGGAAAGTCTTCTAATTTTAGGTATATATAGTCTAAGTGTAATAAGTAATATCTAATAAGTTGATGAGTAGCTCACTACTCCTTTTCCTTCTGCAAAAGCAGATTTTATCTACTTGGAAACATTTCACTAGCCAAAACTAGGGTTTTGGGGGTTTATTTATCCTATACCACAGAAACAGGTAGATATACTCTAATCTGGATTGCTGGAGAAGGCACAAAAGTCTGCAGTTCTCTCCAAGTTAAAATGAATTTTCTTGCCTTTTTTAAATGAGAATTTCTGTCTAAAGAGATTTACTTGGTTTACTTGTCCCAAGGCTTTTGATTCTTTGTGTTTGGCTAGAAACTTCTCATTAACCTAAATATCTCTTGTGAGATAGTTTAATGAATTAGTGCAGAGTACTACACAGAATAAGAAAGTTTTTGGAAATTACAGTATGGTCATTAAAGTGAAAAGTTCAATAAATGGACTAAATAGTTGAATAAATAATGTGAAGATCAAAGTAATGAGCTATAAAATCAAAGGATTCCAAAAGGACAAAGAGATTAAGAAAATTTGATGTAGTTTAAGTGATATGACGGATAGATCAAAAAGTTCCATTCCACTTATCTATGGAATTTCAGAAACAGAGAACATAGAGAACAGAGTAGATGAAACAATAAAAATAATGATAGAAAAAAAATCCCAGAGTTGAAAAATGATAGTAATAAAGCTTTAGATTTTAAGGCATCTTCTAGAGTGAATAGGACTAATGAAAATAAAATTCAACCCAAACCTAGATGCATTATCCTCGGAATTAAAGAGCAAATCCTAAAAGTTTTCAGGAGAACAAAAAATTGTTTTAAATACAGATACACCAGAAGCATATCAAAGTAAGGCATCTAATCAGCAAAATGCTCCATGTCCTGAGAAATAGTTATTTTTCATTAAACTAAGATCAAATATAAAGTTCATAAACAGACGTATATAAAGATAATTATATCTTCAACCTATATTCCCCATATTTATTTCCTTCTGCTCTAGCCAAAGGTAATTATTTGTGTGTGGTTTGTATGTATCTCTGTAAAACTAAGAAAAAATACTTGACATGCTATTATATCATATACACATAAGTACTCATAGACATGATACAGTATGATTTCTTGTTTGTACTTTATGGTTTTTTGTTTGTGCTTTTTACATAAACATTATATTGAAGTAGATTAAGAAACTCTGTTTCTTAACAAGTTTCTGAACTCTATTTATGTAGATATATATATTTGAAATTTTATGTACATTATATCTATCTATAGCTTACTTGTTGCTATCATAGTTTAATGGTATGGTCTAATATTTTATATCTTCTTGTGAACATAAGTGAGAATTTCTCTCTCTCTCTCTATATATATATGTAGGTGTTTAATGAATGAATGAATGATATGCTCATTTTTTAGCTTTACTAGACATCATCAAATTGTTCTAAATTGGATATACCAATTTACACTTCTGCAAGCAGTAAATGGACAACAAATTCCCAATGATTCACCAACTCTTGCTATTATCAAAGTTTAAAAAATTTACCAACTTGTATAAAAATGAATCTCCTTTTAACTGATTACTGGTGAGAGCGAATGCCTTTTCATATTCTTTGTTTTTATTTGTTGCATGTTTAGTACTTTCTTTACTCAAGGTAACATTTTTGGGTATATAAAGAATCAATGATGGTAACTTTCTGAAAAAATTATCAAAGGATATATTTTATTAAGAAAATTTAAGAAATGTAAACTAGTACTGATTATTCAAAAATAGAACCAAAATTATAAATCATAGTTATAAGAAAATGAGAGGGTCACACAATTACAGAGTCTGGTAAAGCATGATAAGGCCTTACTTATTGGTAGGAGAAAACATGATTAATTTTAAAAATGAATCCAAAATATAAGTGTAAGAAGTAATAAAGTTCAAACCAGCAAAGAAAAAATGTGATAAAGGAAATTTTAATCAAAACCAGATAAGAACAGTATACAGGCACATACATGCATACACACAAATCATGTTAGAACTAAAATAGAAGATACAATTCGGTCATTATTTGAAGATGTTAAGATTGGAAAAGCCAGAAAAATAATAAGAGATCATTTGGCTAGATCCAAAGTCAATATACAAAATTGGTGTCATTTTCCATATATTGGCAATATCCTATTTAAAAAGTCAACAGAAAAAGAATTGTGAGTTAAGAGAAAGGACCTGGATTGCTCTGAGAAGACTGTCAATAGAAGTATGGATGCCAAAGATATTTCCAATACAGCCTCAGACAAAAATGATGAATGTGTTATTGCAACTGGAGAAAAGGAAATTCATATCTTAAAGTGGCAGAGAATTTGGTAAAATTGAGTACTGGTGTTGGATGCAAAGTAGAATTTTAAAGCAAAAAGCTGGGATACTTAGCTGAAGAGATTTTGAAACTAAATGTGGAAAATGCAGCCTGACTTCTCCTTGAAGCTTATAGTAAAATGTGAGAGAGGAGGGATAAGCTGAGAACAGAGCTCTTGGGTACAGAGAGACCAGAAACTGATAGTTTGGAAAATTCTGAACTTTTGGAAAATGAGGCTCCAGAGAATAGTGAGGATTTAACTAAACATGGAATCAGTCAGCCACATCAGGATAAGCCAGGCTTGGAAATGGAGTTAATCAGGAAAGATTTGTGGAAAGTCCTACTGTCTGACAGTTGTGACATCTGTGTCCTGCATGCCAAGCCAATAATTTTTTTGCAAGATCAGTATGAATGGAGCCACTGCCATTCTGGACTAAAAGGGACAATAAAGGGGTCAAATTGCAGGAAAAATGATGTGACGTCAAAGGCAGAATGAAGGAAGCCAAGGTCTGGAGCTAAAACATCTCGGGCCAGGAGAGTGGACCCATGCATGTATGTGGAGAGGGTGAGCTTGCCCCAGAGGCAGAGGACAGGCCTTCTGTCTCGATGTTCAGGAAGAGTTTTGGTGCCCCAGGCTTTAGAGAGGGTGGAGCCCATATCCCATGTGCCTCAACTGTTCTAGAATTGAGCCTGTGTCCTAGCAATGGCAGAGTCCAGGTGCCATCCAGATGCTTGAGGAGGGTGGGGCCAAGAATGTGGTGGTCTCCCCAATACTTCCCAGTGTTGCAACCCTCAAACTAGTGTTTGAAGCAGGGCAACTCCATAAGCCACTGGAGAGGGTGGGACTGCCACTCTCTCAAGCCCTGAGGATAAAACATCCTTCTGTAAATGACTCTCAACTTTGAAATCTAATGGAGTTTGTCCTGCAGGTTTTTGGAACTGTTTGGGACCTTTGACTCCTATTTTCCTTCTAATATCTCCCTATGGCAATGTGAACATTTATCCTATGACTGTCCCTCCTTTGTATATTGGAAGCAGTAACTTGTTCTGAATTTCATAGTTCCACAGCCTGAGGAGAATTTTGCCTTAGGATAGACCATGCCTGTAGCTGAATTTGACACTTTGTACTGTTTTTGACTTGGTATTGTATTTGTATTGTTACTGACATGGTTTAAAGCTTTTGTGATACTGTGATGGAATAAATGCATTTTGTATATGGAAAGAGCATGTCTTTATGGTCTCCTGAGGATGGAATTTGCTAGTTTGAAAGTATTATGTACCCCAGAAAAGCCAGGTACTTTTAGTCCAATCTTGTGTGGACAGACCTATTGTTGAGTGAGATCTTTTGATTAGGTTGTTTCCATGAAGATGTGACCCCATCCATTCAAGGTGGGCTTTGATCCCATTGCTGAAGTCCTTTAAGAGAGGGACATTTTGGTGAGAAATCAGAGAAAAAAATGCCCCAGGAGAAGTCAGAAGAACCCCCAGGAGCTGAGAGAGCCATTTTAAAACCAGCTCAGGAGAGAAGGGCCAACAGACATTTGCCACGTGCCTTCCCACATGACAGAGGAACTCCAGATGCCACTGGCCTTTCTCCAGTGAAGGGATCCTTTTGTTGATGCCTTAGTTTAGACATTTTCATAGCCTTAGAACTGTAAATTTGCAATCTTTAATCCATTTTTGGTATATTGCATTCTGGCAGCTTGGCAAACTGAAATACATCTTTATTTTATTACTTATCTATCCATATACTCAATAAAGGGTATGCCAGTCACATGGTTATTTTTTAGATGCACGGTCTGGAAATTGAACCCAGGTCTCCTGCATGGAAGGTGAGCATTCTACCACTGAACCACCCATGCACCCATGCACCCAATCACATGGTTTTTACAATCACATGGTTGCATGATAAAAGCCATATGGTTACTTAATCATTATCAAAGATCAAGGCTACTAGATTACAGTTCAACAATTTCAAGTATTTCTTTCTAGCTATTCTGATACACTAGAAACTAAAAAGAAATATCAATATAATGAGTCAGTAGTCATAATCATTTTTAAATTTTAATTTCTCAGTTACACCTCCTCCCTCTCATTTGATCATTCAATCTTCAGGTATATTTGGGCAATAATCACTTTAGCTTCTTCATGCTGGAAAGGGGTGTCGACCTTATGGATAGAAGAATGAAACTGTTTAATGTTCTTGGAGAGACTGGTATCTCTCGGTTTCAGGGTTTACTGGCATAGAAACAATCTGAGAACTTAAATTTCTGAAAAAATAAACTTACTGACTAAAACATTTATAGAGTCTTACATAGAGCCCAAGCTATTCTTTAAGTCTTTCATTTCTTTTACTCTAATTCTGCTTTATTTGTTTCAACAAGAAGGTGTTTCTTAGTTACTTATTTAATTTTTTTTTTTTTTACAGTTAGACTAATTTATTAAAAGCCTCCCCTCCCCACTCTCAGTGTCTCTGGATCACTTTTTCTGTATGTAGATCTTGTGCACCAGCCCCAAGAAGATAATGAGGAGCAGTGGCTCAGAGTGCTGCTTGATGAGACCCAGAAGGCAGCTGTCACTGTCTTCCTCATATTGCATAAAGACAGCTGGCAGCTCCAGCTCCTCATACAGCACCTTCACCTGGCTACCTTCTCAGCCTCCTTCCACCTGTAATTCTTCTGCATGATCTGATGCTGTTCCGGAGAGGCTCATTGTAGACATTGAACCACCAGCCAGCTGCAGTTGTCCTGGATGTCAGTGCCAATCTCGCCAGTCACATTGGGCTCCCCACAAAGGTCAAGGTAATCGCCATGAATCTGAAATAACTCTTCTATCTCCAGAAGGATCTTCTTGGCATTGGCATGCTCGTTTTCTCCGTCAATGCCCACCATATACATGGCAGCAGCTATAGGAAGGTAGAAGGAGTAGAAAGCTGTCTTGTACTTGACAATGGATTTGTACCTCTTTTCAGTGAACCTGCCAAGATCCACACTGCCCTTGGGGGGACTGTGATGAGGTCCAGAGTCTGTCTGCCTGATCTCAGTCTGATAGGAAACCTGCAGAAACAGCTCAATCAGATTCAGATATAGTGCTGCTCCCAGCAGTAGAGCTTCAGCAGATGGTAGATACATGCTTACCAGCAACGTTGTGTCATTAATGGCATCCAAACCTATGTCTGGCTTCTGAAACCAGCAGGGCTATCCCCGTCAGGTGAGGGATGAATCTATGATGTCGTCTGACACCAGGTAAAAAGCTTGGCACAGTTCCACACACTAGCTCACAGTCAGAGCCCACTGGAGACCATCAGCATCCTGCTTCTTTGGCTCCTCCAGCTTCTGGAAAACTGCCAGCACTGTCAAACCCCGGTTGGACTTGCTTGCTATGGCATTGTACTCCAGGATCTCCTTGAGCCTGGCAATAGCGTCTCTTGTGTCTGGGTGCCCCATCTCATCCTCGGTCACCATCTTGAGAACCTAGGAGAAGTGCTGGATATAATTTTGCTTCTCTTGGGCATAAACATCAAATTTCTTGTCTCCATTCATTCTGAGAGAGGAACAAAGTGCTCTGTTCTGGATGTTGGTTCTATTTGTTTGATTTAAAATATATATATATACTTTTAGAAAAAAAAGCTTATTATGCCAAGATCTACTTTAGCCTTAAATAAATTTATCCAGTGCTGAGAGCTAGGGGACTTAAGCTACAGACTAAACCACATTTAATCCAAATGTATCAATATAAAATGAATTTTTCATTAGTGATCTCTAAAACTAAGTACCTAAGTCATTATATGCATGAGAAAGTTGAACATTCTTTGTTAGCTTTTTGAAATATTATATGTCATCCTAGCTTGCTCTAAAATATTTATTCAGTAATTTATCTGCCTCATTCCATATGCTGTGGACAGAAAAAGTTCAGTATTCATTTTACCACACATGTAAAGTACTCCCGAACAGAGTGTAATAGGAGTGAAGCTACCTCAAAAGTCCCCACAGTGTACAGCTTAGGAACAAATCAGAGGAGACAAGAAGGATCAAACTCCATGAAAGCCTGTATTTCATCCTGACATAACAATTAAATTAGATAAATCCTAAACTTATATAATGTTTTAGAGCTTGCAGAAAAAATTGTATGCACGTTATTTCTGTTTCCTCTGTCACCAATCCTTTCAGATAAGGAGGGCAGGAATTAGGGGGAGGAGTCTAATGTAATCAAGGAAGGATGCTTGCACTGGTCTGAAAAAAATTCAGGTCAAATTAAATGAGTCAAAATTTACATAGAAAGAATTCGTTTATAATATGTATTTAGTCAAAGTCTTAGGACTGGCAGTCTTAGTACTAATAGTGATGGATTGGCAGCTGTCTAACATGTTATAATGGGAGGGGGGACAAAGTCGGCCTGCTCAAAGAAGTTTTTTCTCTTGTCTTTTCTGAGAATTTCCCTGGAGTCACTCATATTACCAGTGTCTTCAGATGGTTTTGGCAAATGCATTAATAGCTCAATGGATAGGATGACCTCTTAATCTCCTTTTAGGAATAATATTTTATTTTGATATGATTTAAAATTTATAGAAAGATCGTAAGAAGAGAACAAGGAATTGCCGTGTGCTGTATTCATACACATGTTCTTTTTTTTCTAATCCATTTGAGAGTAAATTGGAGACGTTATACCCCTCTAACTCTGATTATTTAATTGTGCATTTATAAGGGCAAATAACTTTCTCTTAAATAACTACAGTGCATGTGTCAAAATCTGTAAATTTAATATTTGCAGTAAAATCTGCTTTCTACCATGGTCTAGGATTCAACTGAGTATCACTTTTACCTATTTTAATCTTAATAGTTAACCAACTATTCATAAATTTTTGAGCCCCCTTCTATTTCCTGTGTATGGTGCTGGGTACTGTGACAAATTCACACACACTAGCATCCAATCTCCACTGATAGGAGATGGAGGAATGGTTGGGGCTATTCCTGGTGGGGTACCCACTTAGAAGCAAGTGGCAGGGTTTGGAGTTTTGGTTGACCCAGGACAGGAGGTTCTACCTGGGCAACATTGTCAGGAGATTATCTCATTATGGTAGGTTAACTTCTGTAATCTACAGATGAAGAAAGCGACCTAGATATTAAGTGGCTAGAATAAGAATCCAAACTTGTGTCTTTAGACTCTCAGCCCTATTATATATTGATTTCTAAATCATCTGTCCATTCCCATCCTTTTATTGCTTTCTTGCAATCATCTTAACAATTTCCTTCCCCTTCACATTCTTTGGCATTCTTATGCTTGTTCACATCTTGTACTTTTGCCCATATTATTCTCTTTTCCTGAAAATACCTTTTCTGCTCTTCATTCACAACATTTTACTCTTTCTTAAAGACCTTTTATTAAACGTTACCTCCTCTGTAGAGGCTGCATTGACATCCTCAGAATTTACCACTCAGTCCACATGTCTCCAGAGCACTCTGTAGATCTCTAGGTTAAAAATCACATTTCATGAGAACTAGTCACATGTCTGGAAAGGGGTGGTCTTGACCACTTTAGCATAGTACCTGGCACATATTAGGTGCTTAATAAATTATCACTTCATAAATGAGCTTCCATTATTCATACATTCACTGACTTCAGTTTGTGATGGGCTATGAACTGTTGAATAACTCTAGAAGCTAACACTCTGAGGCAGCCGGTGTCTGGAGGATTCATAAACACAGATCATTTGCCTTAACCCACAAAGTCTGATATAAAAAGAAAAACTGGCTTTGGAGTCCAACAGGCTGTGCTTTAATCAGATGACATCAATTCTTGCATTTGCTGAAATGAATTTTAGTTTGAACAGTCATTTATTCAATTCTCTGCAGAGTACAGCTTAGACATGGATATGTGCAAGCTCTTCAATCATTCAGATTCAATTCTATTTATTAATGCTGGTTGTTCCTAACATATTGTGGGCCTGGTTGGAATCCTAGACTAAATACCCATTTGAATTTCAGGCTCAGACATGTTCAGATGTGTCTGAATTGCTGGTAGAATAGAGTCACCATTATTTTATTTTTAAGAGGGGCCTAAAAGCCTTATTGTAAGGAGCTGGCCCACACTGAAGGAAAAGTTAAGGAGTGAAATCTTGGTGTGACTACAATGGGATAGTTTGAATTTAGCAGGAGTATGACTTTTGGGCCCAAGTCCACTGGAATAAGTGAACTAATCTGTGAACTCAAAGTATCTTTTCTTTTCATATTACTTGCATACCTGATCCCAGAAAGAGCTTTAGTTTTTTAGAAAGTTGCTCTTCCAAGTTGCTCAAAATATAGAGAGGCTCTTGCAATTTTCTAAATGTGTAAGCTATTCCCAGGAGATTTTAATCTCGAAGGTCTTCTCTTTCCTAATTCACTTCTTCAAAAAAATAAATGCCTCACATGACAACTAACACACAGATTGCTGGCTAGCTACCCTGACATTCATTGCCCCTTCCTCTTTCTTACTGGAATCCTGGTTTTCTTCAAGTATCTAAGAGAAAACTGATACAATCCCCAGTACCAAGTGTGGTAATGACTAGTTTAATGGAATCAGTGCACGGCATTCTCCGTGTGACTGCTGCCAATGCAAGCATGGGCATATGGCTCCTGTTAGCTCACTCAGACTGAAGTGAAGAAATTATGTTCCATCCTTAGGGGCAGAGATGTCTTTCTTTCTCTCCCTAAATGTGAACAAGAGACCACGTTGCTCCAATTGCTTTGGGCAGTCATTTTATGACCACAATAAGGAGAATTCTTAGGATGACGCTAACATACTAGATAGCAGAGAAGAGAGACAGATAGAACCTGGGTCTCTGATGTTGTGGCTTCAGCCACTGAAGCAAATTACTCTGAACTTCATTTCTGGACGTCTCTTTAAGTGAAATAATATAGTTCCTATTGTTTAAGACTGAATGAGTCAGGGCTTTTGTTACTGCAACTGATACCATACGAACTGATATAGGAATGGCAAATTATGATGACTGAGAGCATAAAATTTTGTGCTGTACTCAAACAACAAAACTTTAAATTAACCTGAATCATTTAGTGATTTACGTAATTCTTATTGCACCACATAGTAATTAGTTATGTCATAAACAATTCACAAAAATGACTCATTTTCGAGGAAGCCGTGGGAGAAGGTGACATCAAGTATTGACAAGCATGCCTTGTTCAGAACTGTGGATAGAAATCTTCCCCCTGTCTTATTTCTAAGAAAAGGGGCTACACATACATTTGTGATCAATAATCAGCTCCCAATTGGACCTACTGCTTCCTTTTTTTTTTTAGAGGAAAGAGCTTTACGTTTTGATACATTTAACAGCACTTTCCCCCTGCATTTTGAGCAAGAAGCCCTGTGCTTTCTTTTCTTTTTCTTTTTCTTTTTTTTATTTAAAGATTTCAAAGTTTGGTATGGATTAGTTTCACAATTTTAGGTTTTTACTTCTGGCTTCTCTAAGATACTGTAGACTAAATGAAATGTCAATATAATGATTCAGCAATCATACTCGTTTGTTAAACCTTACCTTCTCTATATAACTCCACCATCACCTTTGATCTTTCTTCTACTCTTTGGGAGTATTTGGGCTATGCCCATTCTAGTTTTTTCATGTTGGAAGGGGCTGTTGATAATATGGATTAGGGAATGGAACTAGTGGATATTCTGGAGAGTCTGGCCCCTCTGCATTTCAGGATTTATCTGGTCCAGAAACCCATCTGGATGTTGTAGGTTTCTGAAAAGTTATCGTAGTGCATGGAACTTTTGTAGAATCTTATACAACACCCTAGGTGTTCTTTAGGATTGGCAGGAATGTTTTTGGTTGGGGTTTGGCAAGTTAGGATAGGTAGCGGTGTCTAACTGAAGCTTGTATAAGAGTGACCTCCAGAGTAGCCTCTCAACTGGACCAGTTGCTTTTTCAGTATTTATTTGAAGTCAAGCACTATCCTTTTTATTCAGTTTAGAATTAGCAATTAAGAATATGGAGTCAGAATGGATCCCAGTGGTGTGTGCTCTGGAGCTGGACAGAACCCACTCATAAAAGCATCGGGGTGCATGTCTTCCTTACTCTGTCTTAGCCAAATTCCATACCTGAAACCCCAAGATTAATGGTTTCTTAGCTAAGTCAATTTTCCTAATTCCCAAACAATCTGCCCCGAGGGGCTGGTTCTAGACGAATTTCCAACATCAGTCCCACACAGTGTCAGAACTAGCTCTTCCACATGAACTCTTAGATTGTGTTCTTAAGGATGGTTCAAAACCTAGACGTGCTCCCCTTTTCTTCATGGTAAATTTATTTCAGGTCCCAATTGCTATTTCTTGCCAGTGAAATCTGATTGGAGCATCCCAGAATGCCCAACCAGTCTCCCTAAATTCCCCTGTCAGAAAACAGTGTTGGGGAAGGAAAGGAAGACAAGGAAGCGTCTTTACCAATTTCTATTCAGACGTCCTCTGGGCAGCTCTTCTGTGATCATGACTTCATCAAGTTACAGAAGGTTTTGTTTTTTACACTAATCTAAGAGAAATGGGTGCTTACTTTCCTACACTAGAGCAACCAAGAAGGCTACTCAAATGATTTTTCTCTTGATACGGGATTTTTAAAATTTACTCAAAAATAATATATATTTTTAGTTTACACGTGTATATGTCTGTAAAGTCAGATCATTCCACAAATGTTGTACTATATCTTTTATACTACCTACAATATGTTCTTTGATGATTCCATGGTATTTCATCTCTAGCAATACCATAACTGACTTAATAGTCTAATCATGAAGTTTTGGATTTTTTTTCTAATTTTTCTCTATTATAAGTATTTCTTTGCAATGAGCACCAGAGCATACATTTAAAAATGTTACTGGCAGCATTTTTTTTCTTTTTTTTATTAATTAAAAAAATTAACAACAAACAAACAAAAATATTAACATATCATTCCATTCTACATATATAATCAGTAATTCTTAATATCATCACATAGTTGCATATTTATCATTTCTTAGAACATTTGCATCGATTTAGAAAAAGAAATAAAAAGACAACAGAAAAAGAAATAAAACATAACAGAAAAAAAAGATTGTACATACCATACCCCTTACCCCTCGCTTTCATTTATCACTAGCATTTCAAACTAAATTTATTTTAACATTTGTTCCCCCTATTATTTATTTTTATTTCATATGTTCTACTTGTCTGTTGATATGGTAGGAGACTCAGCATCAAGGGATTGAGAAAAACCCTAGGATGAGCTGAGAATTAACATCAAGGGATTGAGAGAAAATTCTCGACCAAAAGGGGGAAGAGTGAAATGAGACAAAACAAAGTGTCAATGGCTGAGAGATCCCAAACAGAGTCGAGAGGTTATCCTGGAGGTTATTCTTACACATTAAGTAGATATCATCTTGTTGTTCAATATGTAACTGAGAGGCTGGAGGGAACTGCCTGAAAATGTAGAGCTGTGTTCCATTAACCATGTTTCTTGATGATGATTGAACAATGATATAGCTTTCACAATGTGACTCTGTGATTGTGAAAACCTTGTGTACTGGCAGCATTTTAAAAGACCTTTTCAAACTGAAAGACAGAATGCAGGGAAATCCAGGGTCATTGTAAAATGTATTTAGGCCCTAGTTTGAAACATCTCACTAAGTCTGCCAGAGAGATTATGCGCTAGATCTAGATAGCTGTTCTTTTTCAGTGCAAACCCTACCAGAGTACTGGAGCCTAATTCCTTTTCCTTTACTGTTCATTTGCCTCTTGGTCCATACCTGCTTGGTCTTTGGTGACACTTTATTACTTTCCCAAAGGTGACCCTTGGCTAAGACCTAGTTTCATTGCTGCCATCCAGAAACTGAGCCCAGTCCAGCCCAGTGCCTCTCTGCTTTCTTCCTCAGTCTTTTAAAATTTGGCAGCTTGCACCAACTCTGCTCTCTGGTGAAGCATAAAAAAACAAGAAGGATTTTTGAAGTGTTCACAGTAGGGAAGACAGACTGAAGAGGCTTGCTCTTTCTTAGAGGGAAAGGAAGAATGAAGAGCAATGCTGAAGTCAGATGGTAAAAATCTTAGGAAAAAGACCCACTTTCAAAGTATAGGATCCCACATTTTTTCTTGCCCCTTTCTAGCCATGATATTCTTATTTCTTCTTTCTGATCTGGGCCAATGTTTAAGCAACTGCACCTGATTTAGTGATTTTTATCTAGCTGTGAGCTTCATTTATTTTTATCTTCTATGTAAAGTATCTTGACTCCTATGTTTTAATGAGAGACATTGACTTCTGACCCTATTCCTACTTCTAAACATTTTTGGATCTCCTGTAGACCCAGATGCTTCTCCTGCATTAAGCTATCTTGGTAATGAAGAGGCTGTGTTGCTCAGTCATTTATTCAGTCATGCAGATTCATAGGAAAGCAGGAAGACAATTTTCTTAATTACAGTACTTGATGCTGCGATGTGTCTCCCAATTTTCTGTGTGCTGTTTCATCTGTGCAACAGGCACTCTGCATGAACTTAATACCTTTAATTGGTGGGAAATTTCCCCCAAGAAAGATTGTATGAAAAGAGCAAAAGCAGCTTCCAGTATCCCATTTGAAGAATGCTTATTTGTCTCTGGTCTTATTGAATTCAGGGGGCCTGGCTGAGCTGCTGCTTTGTGATTTGCATGTACAAACCCAGGTTAAGCTTCTGGTTTGCACTCTTCATTAGCTAATGACAGCTCTGTTTTTATTTACCTGCAGTGAAGATTTAGATCTAACTGTCTCTTGAGATCATGGTGAATGGAGGGGATTAATAATTTGATGTTCTCTGAAACATGGAGAGAAAATGTTGCAGCATTTCACTATAGAGTTGAAGTTTGTGAATCTACCAGATAACATTTGCAGATTGAGGAGAAAGTACTGTATGGACTCTGTTGACTCCCTCCAGATGCTTGAAAAAATCCAACAGCTCTAGCTTTGTTGGGTCAAATGCCTTGTGACTTCAGGCCAGACTATAGAATTTCAAAAGAACAACTGGAGAGCAGTATCAGCACTACTGATTTTAGTATCTGAACAGCTAAATCTACCTGTTTGATTTCAAAAATCCACCACAGCTTTATTAGGTGTCAGTTGATCAAGCTACAGGGACTTTTTTCCTTTGTCATTTATAAGCTAATGACAGCCAAATGTATTTCATTCTAACTTGTCCCTCACTCATACCTTTGAATGCTTGAGGCTATTGCTGACCATGTCTGCGGTTGGTTTCATTGCCATGTTTGGGTAGGTTTGAACTCGATTTGAAGTAGCCAGGGAATCCTTGAGTTTTTTTTTTTTTTTTTTATTTAACATTTGTTCTTCAAGTCGTAGAAAGAAATTAGCATGTCTATCTGTTCCTCAAACTTAATCTGTTTTCAATATACCTGTAATCCTCATTGACCCTAAATTGGGATTCTAATCACATTTGCTGCTCTTGCAGGCCAGTGCCCCCTGTTATTTACATTCATGAGTTGATTTATATGAAGAAGAAGATGCTAGAGGTGGAAGTTTTATGAGTAAATGCCTGAGAGCAGAAAAGGGGGAGACAGTGAGGACCATGTGGTGTCTTACCTCAGAGTTGGATTTGACCTCCTTGCAAAAGAGCATTTGCAGGCAGAAGCTGAGAGCCTATTTTCAAAGGAATCACTGCTCTGCACCATGCGTAAGCAGTATTATGGAGAGCCAAGGTCATTACAAAAGATGGAATAAAGTAGGGGAGAGAGGGGCATTTTACATGGAGGATGTAGAGAAGTGTAGCACTTGTTTACAACTCAAATGCTTTGTTCCTTTTGGGTAAAGCTGTAATATGATGGTGGGAACCACAGTTATGGCAGCTTTGACCTGCTGTCCTCTGGTGGTTTTGCATCAATGAGGAGGCTGAGATTGAAGAACAAGTTAAGACCAGTCTTAAGCACATATGATACACCCCAATTTCTGCAAGAAATAACTAAAGGGAAGGCTGAGCTTCTCTCTTTGGGCAGGTGGGTCGACCAGCCAGTGAAATTTGGTACTAATGTTACCTCAACTTCATTTGTGTCCTAGGTTAGTGCTACTCAGGGGAATGCAGACTATATTTGTTTTAATTCAGACAGCACAAATACGTATTTGGGATTCTGGATTTCAATTCACCCGGAAACAGAAGCACTGCATTCTTGCCTTAAGGCAAAAATTATTAGGAGGAAACATTACCCCTTTTTGCTGCATTTCCATTATTTCAGCATATTTGCATTTGATGCCTTTTTCTCAAATCTGATGAGAAAGACTTTTCTGTTAGTTTTGTGTTGTACC
The DNA here is from genome assembly GCA_004026745.1 of Myrmecophaga tridactyla. Classification (NCBI taxonomy): domain Eukaryota; kingdom Metazoa; phylum Chordata; class Mammalia; order Pilosa; family Myrmecophagidae; genus Myrmecophaga; species Myrmecophaga tridactyla. Next base: position 106,142 of record PVIY010000815.1, on the reverse strand, counting down.
AGAAATGAAAACCTGTAGGAAGGGGTATCCTCCTATGTGATACAAACAAGTACAAAACTGCCTACTGGCAGAGGACAGTGTGTGGAATGAGTTAGTTGCATTTCTTAAAAGACAGGTCAGAACAGAAGATGAGGGACGTGGGAAGGGCAACATATGGGAGTTCTGATGAGACTCCTAGGAAGTGAATTTGCAATGAGAAGAGCAGGGGAAAGAGCTGTGCTGAGAGTAACCCTTAATGCATTTAAAGAAAGCATTTCAGTCATTCTTTAGTAGCCTACATTTCCATATACCTAGCCATCTGTCTGCTTATGTCTCTGTCCCATCTATCTATCCTCCTTAAATATACAATGTTAATATTTATTATAATAAGTTTCTTTCCTTCAATTTCTAGTACCTATTACCAGAGACGGAGAAATTGTAGCTTTGTTTATGGTTTTCGATATTAAAATTGTGATACTTAATTTCTAACATATTGATATTTTTTTAATCAAAGCAGTGATAAATTGAGTCAACTTTTGGATCTTTTCTGGGCAATATTTCTTAATCAGATCCTGAAGGGCAGGAAGAGTCTCTATTAACCCTTTGCCTCCCCCTGATGTATTAGCAGCATGCCCTCTGAAGGACTGAGAAGAGAAATAAGACAATGAGACTGAGGAGGAGAGAGAGAGATGGCAGAGACGGAGGCAGAGGAGGAGGAGGAAGATTGTAAGGAAGAGAATGATTACAAACTATTAGCCTGTTGCCTCGAGGAAGCCAATTTTATGATCTCAAAGATCCTAGGGTCAAATCTTGCCCCAGTGGCTTTGGTTCAGGCACATTGTGACTCAATCTGAAGAGGGAAAACTACTAAATAATCAGTCGTTTTTAAAACTGAATAGTGAATGAAACAGACACCTTCACTCATGAGTTTGGGATGATTTGAAAGAGGGAAGTGAAACTCATGGCTGAAGAGAGGAAGAGGGTGGGAGCTAGCTTCCACCTGGAGACAAAACACACAAGATCGAGAGTGCTTATTTGTTAATAAGTGCTTATTTGTTAATCTCTGAATGCACGGTCAATCATTCTAAGCAAAGACTGTGCTTAATTTTGGAGAATTCCCTGGAATAGAAAACAGTCTCCATCTCAAGATCTTTGATTCTTGAAGTTGTTAAGGCTTCTTAATTTATGTTAATCTCAATTTACTCATCCCACATTAGACACTGGAGGGGGAGGAAGGGAAAAGAAAGACATTGGGCCTCAATACAGCTTTTATTATTATTTCTAGACTGTATAGGGAATCAGTGATTAAATATCTTAGCAATTCTTAAGTAATATCCATTCATATTTCTAACTCTAGTGCTCTATCCTGACTAATTAATGGGGGGAGTGTAGATGAATAGTCATTACAAGCAGTTAAACAGATCTAGAAGAATTGATAAAAGAGTCTCTTACATCATATGAGAATTGCATGTTCCAATTCATTTGGTCCACATGGGTGGGAGGGTTTCAAGTACATTTTCTCATTGTCATCACTGAGTTTTCTGAAAGGCAGGAGTCATTCTCTCAGTGCTTGGCGCTCCCTCACGTGGCAGTCTGTCTCAGGAGCACAGGGAACCGAAATTCCCTCTCCCTTTGAACACTGTCTTCACTTTAACCATTTAGCTCCCTTTACTCTTTCTATTTCTTCAGCCTCTGGTCCCATTGTGGATGTGTTGTCTCAAAGAAGATAGAGTAGAACTAGCTTTGATCTTACTGGAGGATCTGCAGGGCAATAAGATTTTTAATGCTGTTAAGATAGGCATTTTATTTGCATCTCTTCTGGATAGGGTGGGGCCAAAAGTTTCTCTTGCTCTGTCTTGAATAATATTGTCAATTTTCCTGTTTTATTTTTTTTTTACCTTGGTCACAGTAAATGCCACACCCAAGGATTGAGATGGGAGTTTACCAAGAAATGGACCAGGGAGAGGGGTATGGTGAGTGGAAAATTTCATCTCATCACTTATTTGACAACAGAATATTTCATAATGACTGTTTTGTGGAAAACAGCCTTAGAGACCCAACAGACTTCTGAAAATTTCTTTCTTTTGATTAGGGAAATTAAAACAACTAACAAATAATATAAAGATTTTTGAAATATAAGGATTAAAAACTCTGTGGATGTGAAATAGGGGCCAGGGCTTTCTGTTATGCATATTACTCAGTCCTAGTAGTAATAGTAGTAAGCAGTAGTAGCAGCAATCATATAACTGTGCTGTCTTTTGTAGTGTCTTTTTCTCACGGTAGATGTGTTGAAAAGAGCAGCAGAGTCACAGTGACCATGTTAAAGCGAGCATATCAAGAGGTTCTGTGGAGGAGGAGAAAGAAACAAATCAAGAGGGGGAAGATGAGTCATGTCACACTAGGGAAACAAGACACAATCACTGTTTGGCCTGTATTGGATTTTAAAATAGGCTGGCCAAGCATGGGCTTGCTCATCAAAAAAAAAAAAAAAAAAAATTATTTCATACATTCTTAGCCAGAAATTTGCCATCAGAAACATTTAGAAAGAAATTATTTTAATTTTGACATACATGTGAGTTTGGTTCTGTATTTTAGGGTGGTTTTAATTTTGAATTGCATATGTGTTATGTGTTGGTGGAAATATAAACTTTGGTGCTCAGAGTTGCTAAAGATTTCGACCAGCTCCTGGAGTCTGGGTGATGCACGTGGCTTATGCACCCAGAGCCTTGAGCATCTTGCAGCAGAGTGTGGGGCCCACGACACGACTCTGAACTCAGACTGCCTGGTGGGAAACCCACACATGCTCTGCAGGCTGTGGAGCCTTAAGCAATCTTTCTGAGCCTCAATTTCCTTATTTGTAAATGAGATACGACAATAAAAGCCTCATTTCAGGGTACTAGAGAGCGAATCAGGCAACGCCTGCAAAATTCTCATCACAGTCCCTGGCACACGATGGGTTCTCAATTCTTTCTAAGGTGTAATTTCTTTATTCTTAAAAAAGGAATATGTAATATATTTCCATGGGAATCTTGTGAGGATGAGATGGGATAACACATATAAAGCACGTGGCACAGTGACTGGCATATAACAGATATTCAGCAAATGTTATTTATTCTTATTACTGTACATTCTTAAACATGGGTGAGATTTTATTTTATTATTTTGGTAATAGGTCTATAAAAGGCAAAGAAAGATTTTTCATAAATTTCTCGTTTAGAGAAAGAAGGATCTAACTACTGAAAACACTGTTGATGAAGGAAAATTTCTCATCTTAATTCAAATGAGGATCAATGAATTTTCTTGTGAGAGTCATCGTTAAGCCCCTCATATTTCTGCACTTAGCTCCTCTTCCCCTAAAATGCTGGCCTCATTTCATGGTATTGGAGAGCAAATCAGACAATGCATGGAAAACTCTCATCATAGTCCCTAGCACACGACGGGTTCTCGATTCTTTCTAAGGTATAGTTTCTTTATTCTTAGAAGGGAATATATAATAGATATCCATGGGAATCTTGTGAGGATGATGTGGGATGAGACATATAAAGCTTGTGGTGTGTGCACTGATGGCCTTCTCTGACCTGCGGTGTAAATCTGCCCAGCACGTCAGGATATCCTTCAGCCAGGAGAAGCAGAGAGCAGTGAAAGTCGCACCTGCTTATTTTATTTCCAAATATTAATAGCAATATCTATAATAATAATTAATGGCTTACCTTGTTTTAGATTTTTTTTCTTTAATCTTCATAGCAACCCTGAACAAAATATATGATTTGCATTTTACAAATGAGGAAATCAAAGCTCAATAAACTGCCAAGAACATGCAGGTCATGAATGGCAGAGCAGGAATTCAAACCCAGGTCCGACTGACTCTAGCCCAGACTCTGCACATGTGTACTCTACTTTCTCCTATGTCTGCAATACATCACTGCCTCCATCAAATGCTGGTACCAGTCAGGGTAAGCGAGGCCATGCTGATGTCACAAAAATCACTAGTGTCTCAGTGGTTTAACACAACAAAGTTCACTTGTTGCTTTCGCAAAACCACCTGCAAGCCTGGATGACTCTCTAGGGCAGTTGTCCTCTATCTGCTGTGTCAGTGAGCCAAGCTTTTTGATTTGTATCTCCTCTGTCATGACCTATGTGTCATCATTATGCCAGCAGGGAAAGAGAGCCTGGAGAATTGTACATCGGGTCTAAAAAGCTTCTATGTGGAAGTGACACAGTGTAGCTTGCACGTCAGCTCATTTAGCCACAACTAGTCACACGGCATTGTCAAGAGGAGCAGAGGTAAGATTTCAACCTGGGTCTGCTTTATGCCAAAGTCTCAAAACCTTTTGAGTTAGTTCCTATGTTATGATTTGCTATTTACCAAAAGCTGTACTGATTATTTTCTATGGCATCTGACATTGAAGAAAGCTTTGATATTGTCTTCTCTTTGAGTTGACTCATTTCTCCTACTGGCTAGAATTCCAAGATTACGTCCAATTTTTTATCTATTCTCCTTTTGCAGAACCACATAAGAGGCCTGGGGTCTTACTCAATCCCCATATGAACCAAAGTATTTTTTCCCTTGAAAATGCTATATAGTTCACATCATAGAAAATTGTTTGAAACCAAATAATTCCTTTGGTTCTTCTATTATAAACTACATTGACCACTACTTGGAATCCTACTACTTGAAATAGATTTTGGTATGAGAGGACACACACACACATACACACACATTTGATAATTTTATTGATTTCTAGAGATTTTTCTCTTCCTAACAAAAGTTTTTTTTTTTAAACATTTAACATATCAGTGGTCAAATTCTTCAGATATGCTCCTGCTTTCCTCTGGCAAACACATAAGCAATATAGCTGGAACAAAATGTGTTTCTGTGTGTCCACTTCCTGCAAAATAGATTGACTTTTTCCTTCATCTGACTAATAAGCACAATGCTTAATGGGTCTTAAAATAGAAACCTAACATCGGTCAGATCTGCCTGGTCTTTAAGACTCTGCAGTCTTTCCTCCATGGCTGTGGTCAGTTGATCTTACCTTGCTGGCTCAGTTTCATTGCAGGCTCTCATATCAGTTGTGGTCTCAGGTAGGTCTATTTAGCATTGACAATTCATCACTGCTGTACCCTTCATGACACGCTTACTTTAGTGTGGCCCTGTTTATTTACACTGATTTCTACCTGCTTAGCTCTCTGCATAGCCCCAATTTCTGTGGGCTTCAGGTGCTCTTCTTGCCTTTTCAGACAGTTAATAGCCTTACATCGTACACCCCACTGTCCAGTGTATGCTGTGTATGTTGTATGCTACTGGCCACAATGTTGGGACATTGTAGATACTCACCCATTTGTCGCCATCAGTTGAATTGTGCTGTTAAAGCAGGTGACATGGTTGTGACAACCTCCAAGTTGCCATATTTTTTTTTTACCTTTTGGGCTGGATCCCCTTTCTGCTTGCATAGAGGGATAGGCCCTCAACTTAACTTCCTTCTCAGTGCTTGCCTCATGCAGACGGAAGTTTTGATGCTAGAGCCCAATCCATCCTGGTCTTCTAAGGTTCACTATATTTAACAATAGCAAGCCATCATAAACATGTCAATATTAATTTTGCTAAAAGTCCCAAACACCATGCAACTGACACAAGAAATTAAGAGAGTAATTCATACCAATCATGTCTACTGCCATTTCAATCAGCAAAAAGGACAGAAAGAGGTATAGCCTAGATTGCTAATGATTATGTGAGGAAACTCAGTAGCTGCCCAACTTTAAAGATGTTTCCACATCCTTCATTGCTTGGCATTAAGAAGGACGTGTTCAATGTTCCAAGCAAAGGCAATGATTCTTTCGGCAGTCTCAATTCTTTCTGGTGGCCAATTATATTTTTCTCAGAGAAAATGATTGTGAGTAAAATAACAGAGCTTGTACAAAATATTAAATATTAAAGAACTGTTTTCCCCATATAGCCAAATCAGAATGTGCTATTTGGAAGAGTTTTCATTCATTTTTGTTGTTTTGTTCTTTTTTATCTTTCTTTCACCTGAATTTGGGGGCAATGTCTCAAGATATTTCTGCATATTTATGTCCAATTGTAGCTAATAGGTCTTATATACAAAACAAACAAGCGAAATTTGTTGGCTTGTCTTCTACTTCTCAGGGTTTCTTTTAGACCAAGAGTTAGTTTTTCCTGGAGGCTGTCTCATCTGTGTCACCTGCTATAATAGCTGAGGGCATGAGATATGTGACATTCAAATCTGTAGTGCGAGGTCAAAGTTGAAACATGATTTTATGCATCAATGCTGGTGTTTCTCTGATAGTGATTTTTAGCAAAGATAGAGTCACTAGAAACTTCTTGGAGTCAGCTTGTATTGTTTTATTTTTTTTTCAGGGGGGGTGTTCGGTACGGGAATCGAACCCGGGTCTCCCACCTGGAAGGTGACATTCTGCCACTGAGCTTGTGCTGATTTTTTTAATTCCTGAGAACTACCAGTGTCATGTAGTAGATACATAATGCATTTTTGCTGATAAATAAACGTGTGGACAAAATGAAAAAGAAAACGTGTCTCCAGTTCCTGTAAATATCTTGGTATTTCTAAGTTATTAGCATAATCAGAACCTTGCAAAATTATCCCCTTGCTGGTTTTAAGAGTTTTAAAAAAATATTAGAGTGTGCCCATGGTTCAGTATTTCAGCCTTTTAGAAACTTTGGACTTCCTATTATTTTATACAGCTTTTCCTGTGTGTGTGTGTGTGTGTGTGTGTGTGTGTGTGTGTGTGTGCACGCGCGAGGGTGTGTATATTAGGGGGTAAGATGGGGCTTTTCTGGCTTATGCTGTTAAATCTCATAAAATATGAAGCCGACCGATCCAAGTGAGAGCTATATATAAATTTCCTTGCCAAAAAATCTCTGCTTGAATTATAGTTTAACAGTTATGAACACTGTTAGCCATTAAAAAAAAAGACATTTGTTTAATTTTGCCATTTGGTAAATTTTAAAAACCTGTCTTACTGCCATATTAATTTTTGGGAATTATGGAAGAAACATTCTATATCAAACTGATTTCCTCTTATACTTCCACTGCCAACATCTGCTATTCTTTTAGCAAGCATTTTATTTTAGAATAATTTCAGATTTACAGAAAACTCGCAAAGATAGCACCATTATTTTAAGCCTATAGCAAGTTAAGCAAAATAGTATACTTATTTTCAGGCTTGATTTTTTTCAGAAAAGTTTCTTCATTTAAACTTAAGGGAGAAAAAAAAAATTCTTTTTATTAAAGGAGGAACTTCCAAAACAGAGGAATAGGGAAGAAGAGGCAGAACCTACTTCTTTCCCCTAAGCACTAAGTAACAAGGCAGAAATTGTCTGAATCAACTGTGTTGGAGAGCCAGAGACCAGGGGAGGTCAGGACAAAATCCAGGGAAGAGTGGAATGAAGAGACTGAGAAACTGTGTCAAAGACTGTTTTGACCACTGTGGTTTTATAATATGCTTTAAAGTCAGGAAGTATGATACCTCCCACTTCATTCTTCTTTTTCAAGATATTTTTAGTTATTTAAGGTATGTTGAAGTCTCCCACTATCATTGCAGAGACTTTTATTACTCCCTTCAGTTTTGCCAGTGTTTGCCACATGTACTTTGGGGCACCTTGAATAGGTTCATAGATATTTTCGAGTTATTTCTTCCTTGTAAATTGCCCCTTTTATTAATATAGAATGTCCTTTTTTTGGTCTCATAACAGTTTTGCATTTAAAGTCTATTTTATCTGATATTAGTGTAGCTACCTCAGCTTTTGTTCGGTTACTGCTTCCATGGGATATCTTTCTCCAGACTTTCACTTTCAACCTAATTTTATCTTTGGGTCAAAAATGAGTCTCTTTTTAAACAGCATATTTTTAAAACCATTCTGCCAATCTGTGTCTTTTGATTGAGGAATTTAATCCAATAACATTCAATGTTATTACTGTAACAACTGTTCTTTCTTCGAACATTTTGTCCTTTGGCTTTTATTTGTCGTATCTATTTTTCTCTTGTTTTAAACTTTTAGTAACCCTTGCTGATAATTTTCATTTTATCCTCTCCTCCAAACCTCTCTTTCCTCGTCTTTCATTTAAGCTGGCAGAACTCCCTTGAGCATTCCTTGTAGGGCATGTCTCTTGTTAATGAATTCTCCCAGCTTCTATTTATCTGTGACTATTTTTAAGCTCTCCCTCATTTTTGAAGGATAGCATTGCTGGATAAGGTATTCGTGGCTGGTAATTTTTCTCTTTCAGTATCTTAAATATATTGTACCACTGCCATGTATGTCTAATGAGAAATCAGCACTTAGTCTTATTTGGCTGTCCTTCTATGTGGTGAATTGCTTTTTTATTGCTACTTTCAGAATTCTGTCTTTCTCCTTGGCATGTGACATTCTACTTAGTATGTGTCTTAGAGTGGGTCTATACAGATTTATATTGTTGGGAGTATGTGGAGCTCTTTGGATTTGCATATTTGCACAAAATGTGATATATACATATAATGGAATATTATTCAGGAGTAAGAAGGAATGAAGACAAAAAGCACATGACAACATGGATGAACCTTGTGGACATTATGTTGAGTGGAATAAGTCAAGATGCAAAAGGATAAACATTTTATGATTACACTGATATGTACTAATTATAATAAGTAAACTCGTAGACATAAAATATGGACTATAGATTACCAGTAGATAGAATGAGGCTAATTAATGGGGAACAGTTGCTTTATAAGTACAACTGTTTATCTAGAGTGAACTTAAACATTTAGAAATGGATAGCGCTGACAGTAGCACATTACTGCAGGAATGATTAACAGCACTGAACGGTGTGTGCATGTGGTGGAAAGGGGAAGGTTAGAGACATGTATGTCACCAGGAGGAAAGTTGGAAGTTAAAACATGGGAATCTTGTGCTGAAGAATATCCATGATTAACTGTACAAATATTGGAAAGTTCTTTCATGAACTAGAACAAATGTATGACACTATTATAAGGAGTTGATAATGGAGGGGTATATGGGGAAAATGTACCAATTGTACACTATGGACTATAGTTAACCATAATATTTTAATACTGTTTCATCAACAGTAACTAATTTACTATACCAACATTATGACTCAATGGTAGGTGGGGGAATAATGGGTATGGAAGTATTTTAATTTTCTTTTTCTTAATATTTATTTTCTGGAGTAATGAAAATCTTCTAAAATTGATCAGGGTTGTATGTACAATTATGTCATGATACTGTGAGCCAGTGATTGTATACTTCAGATGGCTTGTATTGTGTGTGAATATATCTCAATAAAACTGGATTAAAAATCACTTTGAAAGATAGACTCAAAGAAAAATTCCTCAACATGATATAAGGCATATATGAAAACCTAAGCTAACGTTGTACTCAATAGTGAGCAACTGAAAGACTTGCCTCGAAGATCTGGAACAAGCCAAGGATGTCTACTGTCACCATTGCTATTCAACACTGTACTGAAAGTTCTAGCCAGTGTAGTTGGGCAAGAAAAAGAAATAAAAGTATTATTTTTATTTCTTTTTGCAGATTACATGGTCTTATATATAGAAAGTCTTGAAAAATCTACAACAAAGCTACTAGAGCTAATAAGCCAGTTCAGCAAAGTGATGGGATAGAAAATCAACATGCAAAAATCAGTAGTGTTTCTAAACAATAGTAATAAACAAACTGAGGAAAAAACCAAGAGAAAAATCCATTTACAATAGCAACTAAAAGAATCAAATATCTAAGAATAAACTTAAGCAAGGATGTAAAAGACCTCTATTCAGAAAACTAAAAAATATTGCTAAAAGAAATCAAAGCAAACCTAAATAAATGGAAGGACATTCTGTGTTTCTGGATTGAAAGAATAAATATCATTAAAGTAGCATTTCTACCCAAAATGATCAACAGATTCAATTCAATACCAATCAAAATTCCAACAGCCTGCTTAGCAGAAATATTAAAGCTCATTATCAAATTTATTTTGAAGGGTAAGGAGTGTCAACTAACCAAAAACATCTTGAAAAGGAAGAATGAAGTGGGAGGTATCATACTTCCTGACTCTAAAGTATATATAAAACCACGGCGGTCAAAACAGCATGATACTGGCATAAAGATAGACATATTGATCAATGAAATTGAATTGAGAGTTCTGACATAGATCCTCAGATCTACAGTCAATTGATTTTTTTCCAGAGCTAGAAATATTTAATGAATAATACTCATGACTACCACAAAAATATTATCTAGAGAAATACACACACACACGGGTGAATCTGGTGATTTATATAGGAATTGTAGTAACATCATTCACAATAGCCCCAAAGTGGAAAAACACAAAAGTTTATCAGTAGTCAAATGAATAAATACATATGGGGATATTTTACTACACAGCAAAGAAAATGAATAAACCAGTGATACATACAACAATATGGATAAATCTTGAAAACATAATACTGACCAAAAGAAGTCAGACACATTAGACTATGCAAATCCACTAGGTAAAGTTTAAAAACAACCAAAACTAAAGTTTAATGTCCAGGGATGCTAGGTAGAAAAACTATAAAGAAAAGCAGAAGGATTCTTACCATAAAAGTCAGAATAGCGTTATCTAAAAGGGGAAGAAGGCTGAGTTTGTTAGGGGCTTCTAGGATTCTGGAAATATTCTATTTCTTGACCAGGATGGTGGTTAAATGGATGTTTATTTCTAATTATCTATTAAATGTAATGTTTGTGTTTTATGCACTTTTCAGCGTATGTATTTTATAATAAAATTATTTTCTTAAAGAAAAGAAGAGAAAAAGAATTGAGGAGAGTCAAAGGAAGGAATTATGGCGAGAAGTCATCACCTGGAAGGATTCATCTGAATCAGAAATTGAAATGCAAGAAGCAGCTGTAACAGAACTTCCAGTCCATTTACATGTCACCCCATCAGATATACTGACATGAAATACCACCTTGTTTCTTTTCATTTCACATACCAGTGATGCCTGAGCCAGAACTTCTGGCTTCTAAACTATGCAATTTTGACAGGTTTTTAAAACTTTCTTCAAGTCAGTTCTTCAACTGTAAAATGGGAAAAGTAATAGCTTCCACCTTATTGAATTATAGCAAGAATTAAGTAAGATCATGCATGTTTCACATAGTTTCCTAGAGTTATCAATCAAAAAATGTTTTTACTATTTGTATCATCACTATTATTATTAGCTATAGAAGAGTTTGTAACTCTCCCATAGGACCTGCATGGAGGACATCTCCTGTGTGTTTGCAGACGGAGGACATCTCCTGTATGTTTGCAGATATGATCAGCACACTGTTGCTTTGATGAAAGTGAATTGATTTTTGACAAAGCTCTGAAGCCCATTCAACTGGGATGGAGCAGTCTCTTCCAGAAATGATGCTGGGAGAACTGGATATCCAATTCAAAAGAATGAAAGGAGACTATTATCTCACACCTTATACAAAAATTAACTCAAAACTCCTAGAAGAAAATGTAGGGAAGCACCTTCAAGGTCTAGTTATAGGCAGTAGTTTCTTAACCCATACACTCAAAGCACAAGCAATGGAAGAAAAAATACATAAATGAGACCTCCTCAAAACGGAATACTCCCATGCTTCAAAGGACTTTGTCGAAAGGGTAAAAATGGGAGAAGATATTTGGAAATCACATGTGGTAGTTTGGAGGTTTTATGGATCCCAGAAAAGATCATGTACATAGATTTAATCTGTTCCTGTGGGTGTAGACTTATTGTGAGTGGGACCTTTTGTTGAGGTTATTTCAATAGAGCTGTGACCCACCTCATTCACGGTGGGTCTTAATCCTCTTACTGGGGTCCTTTATAAGAGAATAAGAGCTAGAGAAGCTCACAGGAAAATACCCTAGAGAAGCTAAAAGGTGAAATTCAGAGAAGCACATACAGAAAAGCCCCAGAAAAGCTAAGAGAGACAGAAGATAAAAGGGAGGACACAGATGGACAGGCCAGAAGCTGAAAGCAACAAAACCCGGGAGATAAGGACCAGAAGACATCTCCATGTGCCTGGCCATGTGACAGAGGAGTCGGGATTGCCAGTAGTTAGTCTTCAGAAAAGACGTATTAGAATGGCTACTATTAATCAAACAGGAAACTACAAGTGTTGGAGAGAACACGAAGAAATGAGAGCACTTATTTGCTGCTGGAGGGAAGATAAAATGGTGCAGTGATTGTGGAAGATGGTCTGGCAGTTCCTCAGGAGCTAAGTATAAAATTGCCATGTGATCCAGCAATTCTGCTACTAGGTATATATCCAGAAGAACTGAAAGCAGGGATGTAAGCAGACATTTGCACACTGACGTTCATAGCAGCATTATTCACAATTTCCAAAAATGGAAACAACCCAAGTGTCCATCAACAGAGGAATGAGTAAACGAAATGTGGTACATGCGTATGATGGAGTATTACTCGGCAGAAAGAAGGAATGAAGTCCTGAAGCATGCCACAACATGAATGAACCTCGAGGGCATTATGGTAGGTGAAATAAGTCAGATGCAAAAGGACAAATATTGCATGATCTCATTAATATTAAATAATTATATCATGTAAACTCTTAGAGCTAAAATTTAGAGTGTATCTTACCAGGAGATAGAATGAGGCTAGAGAATGGGAAGGGCAGAAGTTTTAACTAGGTGAATTTAAATGTTTGGAAATGTATAGAGGCGATGGTAGCACATTATGGTGAGTACAATTAACAGCACTGAACTATGTGTGCGATTGTGGTTGAAAGGGGAAATTTTGAGTCATAATGTCACTAGAAGGAAAGCTAGAGGTTAAAACATGGGACTGTATAATACCATGAACCCTGTGGTGGTCCGTGTGATTGAAAGTACAAATATAAAAAAGTTCTTTCATGAACTAGAACAAATGTATATCACTATTACAAAGAGTTCATAATAATAGATTGGCATATAGGAAAAATGCGCCTAATTCAAACTGTGGGCTATAGTTAACATTAATATTTTAATATTCTTTCATCAACATTAATAAAAATTCTACACAATTGCTAAGGGTCAATAAAGGGTTGGGGAGAAGGGGTATGGGAATTTTTTGGAGGGTGGTAATGAAAATGTTCTACAATTGATTGTGGTGATGAATACATAACCATGTGAGCCATTGTTTGTATACTTTGGATGGATTATATGTTGTTTGAATATATCTCAATAAAACTGTATTAAAAAGAAAATACTAAAAATGAAAAAAGTAAGACCTTCCCCAAGTAAATTCCCTTTATGGATGAGCACTACTTAACTTTAGTGTGTATTCAACTCTTAATCTTCTGTTTTAAACAAGTAAAATTTTCATAGTTTCTATCACACTGCCATCTCCATGCTATCTTACCCCTTTTCATTACTTTTGCTCAGGCATTAAAAAAAAATGTCTCCCTTTCTGTCTTCACCACCCCATCCCTTCTCTGCCCTTTGATGTCCTACTACCATTTAATATTCAACTCATAACCCACCCTTGTCAAGGTCTCACCTTGCTATCTTAGCATAGCGTGCATCCTCTCTCTTCTGAATTTTCATAACACTTGTTTTAATTATTAGGAATTAGCCATGCAGGTCTCTACTTCTTCTGTTCACCTGCTGGTTAAATCTTTACAGTTATCTAATTTTAAATATTTCTATTTGCTCTCTTCAGTCAGATTGTAAAATTCCTAAGGATAAATCCTATTGTCTTTTTTTCATCCCAGTACCTAAGAGAGTGTTTTGTGTACAGTATTTCTCAATGAATATTTGTGGTTTGATATGGTCAGGTTTTCTTGTCTTGAGTCTGCTCTGTTGTTGTTAGGGAATGTTTAGCGAATATTATGGGCCAGGTATCGTTTCCCTGCTTTTGTAAATAATTTAATGTAATCCTCAATGTTCTCCAATTTTTTGGCAAATATTTCGAGTTCCATTTTACAGACACAATTATTAGATGGAACATTTTGGAGTTGACTTCAGGAAGCATATGTTAAGGATGTGAAAGAGTGGGATAAGGAAGGAGGAAGTCAGTGAAGGCTGTATTTTTTGAACTGGTAACCTCTTCAGAGAACAGGGGCTCAATCCTGCTGAGGACCCTCTGATGCCTCAGAAATATAATACTAGAAGGTGGAAGTCTAGAACATTTGTCCATCGATTTCTGCAACCATTAATTGAGGACTGCCCTGGGGTGCATTAACTCTTGGAAATCCTAGGCTATTTATAGTCAAGCTGAGGGGCTTTCCAAGTCTTTGGAGAAAGCTCTGAGGTAGAAATACAGAAAGGCACCTGCTTTGTTGGACGTGGGATAGCAGCAATGTTTGTAGAATTGTTTACCACAACTGTGCTGAAATAACAAGGCGGGACAAAGATGTGACACACAGCACCACAAGTGGCTGCCACCACTCACTTATTTTTATAGCTTCATCTGCATTGTCTTACCTTTTATAACAAGTCTAGCAGCAAAGTTGGCAATTTTGTAGAGTGGATGGAGTGAACATTTAGTAGATTTTTATGTCAGTGGAAGAAAACAGAAAGACTTGATTCATGAAACTGAACATATTTTATGGTTAATATGATTAAGCAGATGGTTGAGGAAAGATTGAGGAAGCCTAAGACCTGTCCATGTCTACAGGCAATCTACCCTCTTAATGGTTATTACATGCAACATACAGCGCTTTTTGTTCATGATATTTAATTCATTTGTATTCACTAACAAATGTTTGTGGAAGATCTACCAGGTGCCAGGTATTGTGCTAGCCACTGTCCTTTGCTGACCTTGATGAGCAAACACCTGTCCTCATTGATTTTTTTTTTTTTTTTGCATGGGCAGACACCGGAAATCGAACCCAGGTCTCCGTCACAGCAGGTGAGAACTCTGCCACTGAGGCACCTTTGCCTGCCCTGATTTTTATAGCATTTTCAGAAGATCTGGGGAAGAGAAATATGGTAAAATCCCATTAAAGTAACTATCTGGGAGAATTGAGGAAACTGTAAATAATTGAGGGTGCTATACATCATAATATAAAGAAAAAAAATGCTCTGAATGCTAGATAGTGTTAGTGATGGCAGGTTACTTTATTCTTACAGCTTTTAAAACAATCCTTTCTTGTTCATGGAATTCTACAATGCTCCAAGTGTATTTTTATTTAACTTTATTTCTTATGTTCTCCTAGTGTGAAAGAGTAAGGTCATTCAAGCAAAGCTTGAGATCTACTTATGGAAGCATTTCCTTTCACGTGCCAAAATTAACTTTATCAAATGTAATTGTCTACTCAAACATTGGCCGCAGATACTAAACAAACCTGCTTTCACACAGTGCTGTACTTTGCAGTCCATGCATTTTTACCCTGCCTCTTCCAAGTAAGTTAGAGATAATTTGGAATTTCAAAAGTAATGGCACAATTTACTTTACCTTAACACATAAGTATTTGAGTTTACTCTGCTGTTGTTCAAAAAGGGACACATAGAGACATTTTAACCAATATCTTTAAATAGCATTGCCCAAACTTCAGCCACCAGTTTAACCCTCATCATTTTCACCTCATCTAATGTCAACGTTGAATGGACTCATTGATATCAGTGAAATAATAGATTCAATGAACTAGTCATATTTGTTTCAATACACATTGTATTTATTGCTACAATTGAAAATGTCTATCTGTGCATTACCTATAATCATCTGAAAGCCACCAGTTGTACATATACCATACCTTGGGTGTCCCTGGATTAAAATGAAGTCTCCGAACAAGGGGTTTGGGGTGAAGTTACACTGGAAATAAAATAATTTGAGAGAAAAAAAAGCTAAAGAGCCAGATCTTTCAGTTTGATGCTTTATTGCTTGCAACATACATATTGGAACACACACACGGCTTCCCACTGCAGAACGTATAATACTGCACTTTCTTGAAGAAAATTCTTTGTCCAACCAGGACATGAAGGTTATTTCTAGGTGCTGAGATAAGTCAGCATACAACTTTCTAAAACTGATAGAAGGAAGCCAAAATATTCAGAGGCACATCGTAAGCTACATGCAAGTTAACACGGTTGTCAGGTAATCTGAAGCTAATCACTATGCATTTTCAGTTTCATATTTAATGCTGAAGCTTAGGTGCCTGGAGGACCTGGGTCTCTGAGCTAGCTCTTAGCTCTACATTTAACATAATTGCATAAATCCAGAGTTGTTAAGGACCCCTGAAATATATGCACAGGTATACGTATTTTTAATGTATGATGACAATATAACATAGAAACAAAGTTATATATATATATACATATACATTATTTTCATTTGGAAAATTAGGATTATAGGACTATTTTTAGAATTATAACACTTAGACAAATAATGTACTACATTTTCTATAGATAAATGAAATTCACAAAGTTTAGAAAATAAGCATAGTTGGGATATACATTTCTACTTTATAATAGTCTCATGAATGGGTTGTCTCCTTATCAAATATTCATACAGGTAGATCCCCAACTTTACTTTTCCTTTACTGGAGCTTTAATAGTGTTGGCAAATATCAAGGGACTAGCTGCCATCCTTAATCAATCGTTATGGACTGAACTTGCTTTGAACACTTATTCCTACTGTCCAGAGACTGGCCCTGATATTTGAAATGCCTCTTTGCCCTCATTAATCTTTTTATTCACAGGGATAGTCTTTTTTAACTATCTAAGGCAAATCTACAAAGCCCTCCTAAATGATTCTGGGCCCCACTGATGTATACTTTCCCATGAAGAGCTCAGATTTTTGTAGTCCAAAATCACAATTTGGCTTGAATTACGTATTCTGTTCTTCCTATATGTTGCTGTGTCAATGTGTTGTGTCACTAAATTGTAATCTTCTTGAAGACAGAGGCAATGTTTTAGTTTTCTTTATTTGTCCTTATTAAATTAGGTGTTGGATGTGAAAGTGTTACTGAGATGGTCAAGAATGACACATATGTAAGAGATAGTTCTGTCTGTCATCCTTCACCTCTAATGCAGTGCCTTTCACAGAGCTCAGAGAACTGTTTAAAGAAATGAAAACAAACAAAACGAATTATTTTATTGTGGGGATACATCTACAGGCAGATTGGGCAGCATCAAAAGACTTTAGAATGTAATTCTTGGTTTGGGATTCACTGGTTTATTCATTCATCGAAAAGATACTTAAGGGCACTGTCCATCTTTAGGTGACTTGTGGAATATGAAAGACAAAATAGACTTACCCTCAAGGATAAGTTTAGTTGCTTATGAAGAATTATGTGATGAATAAGTGCCTTGAAGGCTCTATGTTGGAAACTAAGTCTCAGTGGTTTTCAGATGTGCTCAGAGGAATATAAGCATTAAAATCAGCTAATAAATGAGAGTCTCTTGGGGAAAGGTCAAAGAAAGTGTATTTTAAAATAAGTCCCAGGCAATTCTTACATATACCAAGGTGGGAGTGATTTAGTATTTCTGTTTAGGTAGTAAAGTATTTGGTCTCCTTATTGGAGTATTTTGTGTCATTTCAGGAATACTGAGAATGTTCATTTTGAGTTCTGAGTTCCATCCTCTGTTTAGGTGTAGTCTTACTCTTCTGCCATGTCATATTTGTTTTTCTTTTCTGAAAAGTCTCCATATTTATCAATACAAGTCTACAACATTCTTGAACAACTTCATATACTCTCTTCTTTGTAAGTCAGAGAACAGCCATATACACGAACACTAAGTCCTTTATTTCTAGGAATGAAATAATCACATATGGGTTGTTGCTTCAGGGCTAGGATAAATTGCAGGAGATGTAGCTAACTCCATGACTCATCCCATTCTTTTTACTTTTATAATTTTCAAAATCCTTTCATTTCCATTATTCTATTTGAGAGCCTGTAGTACAGACTTGACCCAGATGTTCCTCCATGAGGGCATACAGGCAATTATTATGCAGATGTTCTGTTTATTGGTCATAAAATTCCTTTTTTTTTGCTGGACCCAGATTTGAGAGTTCTGAGTCCTAGCTGTGCTATTTTATCCAGCCCCTTTATTTCATTTTTTCAGATGTAATTTCTGAACTATAATTCAATCATTGCCTGTGGATTTATACTGAATTTGCCACGAATGTGCTTCATGTAAAAGCATGTAAACTGGCATGACCACATTGTGTACAGACATTTATGGCCACTCCTTCTGAAAAGATTATTTGAATATAAAATCAGAAGTGGATAGAATTAGTTTATATCAGTATAGTCCATTTGGTGCTAACCATCTCAGTAGCAAAACTATTCCCAGTGCTGAACTCCCAAAAATGAGATTTGCTGCTGAGTGATTTGAGATTATACTTATAGACTAAACATAAAAATGAAATATTTCTGGGTCTTAGCTTATGCTTTTTTCCCCTATGTAATAAAAGAAGTTAAAAATTAAATTAATTGATGTTTCTAAATCTAGTCCATGAAAAAAGAAATCAAAATATAGAAATTATATTTAAATCAAAAGTCATATCAAAACATTTCCAAGTAGACTTTTAACAATTGCTTCTTTGCAACTTATTTCTGACACTTCTAATTCATATTCTAAATATTACCAAAAAGCTATATTTTAAAGCATGTTCATCTTGTTTTTCTCATTGCATTGCTAGTTCCTTCAAGAATGAGAAGAACCTTTCATTTTCTTAAACAAATTTCTTCAGCAGTTTTGCATGCATCTTTTATTTGTTTCTGACTGAAACCTCTGAAATGCCAAACCTTTAATTAGGCTTGTCAGGGAAAAGCCACATTAGCAGTTCAATCCCATATATAATCTCTACTGTATAAATGGGAATGTAAGGTAAGTAGAAATCAAAGAAATATCAATATTTCCATAATTTGAAAGTGATTTTATGGAAACAAGAAAGTTGTCAGAACAGCATATCTTCTTGTACATAATACATCAGAAAGAATGTTCACACTTTTACTTAAGATATGTCATGTCCAGTTTTAGTTTTGAATGATGTTTGATGAATCTTCAATGTGTAGGGATGAAAGTTTGATGGTGGAGGTGGAAAGGAGAGAAAAAATATTTATCACTACAGAGTTCTATAAGATTTCTTCATGTGCATTACTCTGAAAACTTATATTTGCTCAGCTAAATCTTGATTTTTGTGGCTATTTACTGTAGACAGCTAAGATAAATAGGAAATACATTGCTAGAGATATTCATGTTTGCTTCTTCCTGGGTAACCAGTGATTCCAAACATCTGAAAACAATTTTCTTTGAGCCTGGGACTGACCGGTTGCTTCTGGGTGCTCACTCATTCACATACAAATTACTAACTTCACACACAAATATTCCAACCCTTTTGTGAGTTGCAGTTGAGAGGCAAAAGCAAGACTAAATATAATACTTGTAGAATTTACAGAATCTTGGGTAAACCATTTAAAATCTCCTTTTAACTATTTATAATCTAATTTTCCTCCAAAAAAGACAATACGTTCTTTCTACAAACATGTTTGCAGATTTAACATAGGCTGGAGGGAATTAATTTCTTTATTCTTTAAGAACACACCAGAATTCTGTGGATCCAACTTTGTGAAAATATGTTATTCTTATCATTCCAACACATTCTTCTGAAAATGAAAAATAAATCAATTATACATTTAAGATTTGTTTGCAACAAACTATGTTCCATGGCTATAGTTTTTCCTTTGACTCTACCAGTCGTTTTGCTCAAACCAGCCATTTGTCTTGGTATAAAGTTAAGTTCTACACATTTAACCTAAGAATGACTAGAGAGTCTGGATTTTTCCCATTTCATTTCCCATCAGCATTTAAAATATTTGTGTTGGAAGATATATTCTAGAAATATACTTCTGATCCTGACCAAGAAGTCTTAAGAGGGAATTTATGTTTGCTTGCTTTATTCATGATCTGTGTCCTTGATCTAATTACCTCAGGTGCAAGATCTAAGCTGAGATGCTCAGCAATTAATGAAACAGGAAGTAATAAAACAACTCAAAGAATTTTATTAAGGGAGGCCCTGAATAACATTATTCATTCCTGTAACAATTTTTTAATCTAGCTCTTTATTTTTCATTTGATGCTATCTTAAGTTCTTAATGACTTATGGAACTATTTTATGATTTAGTACAGTGTGATAAAGAAAACTTTTAAAAGTTATGTCTCTTCTGTGTAAAAGCAAATGTCTGTTGGACATTGCATGGAAACATTTAATTTTATAATGGCATTTGCTTTGGAGTTGAAACACGATGAACTGTGTGCTTTTGAATTTCCCATGTGGTTCAAAGCTAACAGATGATTAGCAAACAACTTTTAAAAATTAAAGTGAAAAAGCTGAGCCCACATATCAAATTCCCAACAGGAGAAGAATCTATTGTGTTCTGAGTATGTTATGTAAAACTAATTGTAATTTTTTCAACATCTGACATCACCAGTCCGCAGAGTATATTTTCTGTTAATTAAGCCATTATTAGGTCACGGGAATTTTAGTCACCATACTGGCATTAATAAAGAGAAAAAAAATTCTCCATTTCCTGACTCTTATTAGTTACTATTTTCGGGAAACAGCACTGATGTCTGACCCCTGAGCTGAGCATTAGAGAAATCACAGTTGTTATGAGACTGTGATGAAGATAACATCCATTAAGTACCTACCAGCACACCTAGGACATAGTAGATATTCCACGATATTAGTTCCTTTCTCTAATACGAAGGTCTATTATATTCCAGTTCCTTTGTTAAGCAATTTAAGTGTATATGTTTGTTTGTGCCTACATATGTGTGTGTGTGTCTGATGTAGGGGAGGGGCACTCTAGCACTCTATCTACATGACTCTAAGATTCATATTTAATCCAGGATGAAATGTCAGTTAAAATAGATTGCTTAGTGTCATGCAGACAGACTTTTGGGATATTTCCCATAAATATTTGCTTGCATTTTTTTACTGATACTGTAACTGAATAAGAATGTCTTCCTGGAGTAGATGAGGCCAATTTCGAAAAAGCATATTCTGGATGACAGAGTCTTCATGAAGAAGCATTTTAAAGCAGAAGTTTCCAAAATAGAATAATGTATTAGGGGTAACGATCATTAGTATTTAGGGTCCATAAAAAATCCATGACAGGGATATACGCCATGGTACTTTAAGTACTTTATTGTTCTAGCATACATGCAACTCAAAATGTGCTCTTGCTTATATCTGATACTTTTTGACCCAGTGATTAAAATTCAGTGTTAGAGAACAATCACCAAGAGCAATTTACACTCCACATATAGTTGGAGATGCTGATTGGTCAAATTTCAGTAGGTGAATCATTTAAAAAGGAGCAAAGTAGGACCTGACACAATGTCCTGGGCAGATTCATATTCACACCTCCCTAACGATCACTGGCATAGTGGGTCTAAGTCATAACTACAAAGAAGAAATACTGATAAGAAGATGAAATCAATTTTAACTCTATTGAAAAGAAAGCTGGCAGGAATTTTGCATTGCTTTGATTTAGAATCTGTAAACAAAATAATACTAAAATTTGAAAAAAAGAGAAGAATCTACAAATGACAAGCAAAGCAGAAAGTGAGACAATTGCAGACAAGTTAAATTCCTTGGACTCCAAAGCTCAGTGGGAAGTCTTCATCTGGAAGTGTAATAGACTTTGGCTGAGAATACCAACTAAGCTTTCATGAATGTTTCAGACTTTTAAGCTAGATTCAGCTAGAAGGAATCATTTGACAAGGCTTAATAGCTTATTCACAAGAATGTTCATAGAAGATTTTTTTCTTAAAAGTTTCAGAGTAACTTTTATATTAAATACTTGGCTTTTGGCTCTTGGCTACTTTTCAATATTAAGTGCACATTAGTTCACATCTTCACAGTTATTTAATCTTGATATTTCTCCTGCCCATGTATCATTTATGAAGCTTGAACAGTTGATAAAAGCTGGATGTACCTCACAATAAAATCTATATATTTTCTCAATTTGTAATTCTGGATAGTTTTGATGTTTATTTTATCTTAAAATTGAATGATAACCACCTACTTGGATATAGAAAAATGTCTCTGAATTTTATAAATTAACATGACATTTGGATTGTTTTTAATATAGTAAACATGTTTGCCTGAAAGCTCATTTCTACTCAACAAATAAAATGATTTCTCTATTTTCCCCTATAGTCTCAGATATTCATGAAGTAGCACAGTACTTCATTAAAATGAAATACTAAATGCAAGCATTTAAAAATCTGCATGCTGTCAAATTAGCAAGCGTTTAGATAAGTTTTAAAAGGGAGAATGAGAAATCACATTTAGTAAGGTTCTTATAAATTATGTAAAATAATGTCTAGATTTGATAAAAAATGCATATCCCCAGAAAATTTAGTGAACTTCTCAAGCTAAATGAAAAGTCCATACTTGCATTTTCTACAGTTTGGCTATAACCCAGATCTTCTCTACATTTTGTGGTACTAGTTTGAAAAGAGGGAAAATATGAATCACTCTCACAGGTTAAAATATCTTGGGCCATGACTTGTTAGAGCATTGGCAAAGAGTTTATCTGCTCTGTCTTCTCAAATGATTGGCCATTTTCTCTCTTTTGTTGATAACTGCACATATTCTCATTTAGTTTGCGATTCATTATCTTCTAATTCATGAATCAACTTTGGCTAAAGGTTACCTCAGAAGCCAAGCAGGTGTCATCAAAAGACACTTTTGTGGCAGACAAATAAGTGTCAGTGACAGTGATATCTTCAAGCTCTGTGCTAAAATGATCTGATTCTTTGATGACACTATAATTCAGGGCCAAACTATAGTTGACAGGTTTCTCTGTTGGCTTCTGTTTGCAGTTGCAGAGCTTTCTGAAGGCTGCACGGAATTTCTGGGACATGAGATTGTAAATCACCGGGTTGATGGCACTGTTGAGAT
Source organism: Myrmecophaga tridactyla (assembly GCA_004026745.1). NCBI lineage: Eukaryota > Metazoa > Chordata > Mammalia > Pilosa > Myrmecophagidae > Myrmecophaga > Myrmecophaga tridactyla. Next base: position 83,270 of record PVIY010000815.1, on the reverse strand, counting down.
AAATGCAAATTCTGCAAAAGAGCAAGAACCAATTTTCTTGGAAAGGGCTGGAGAGAAATGAGTTGACAACCACAAGAGTCCTGTAGGGCATCCATAAAAGGGCAAACAGAATTACGACCACTGCCAGCATCTTGGTGACCTATGGAGAAATAGAGAGAAATGCAGTGTAGACTCAAATGAAAACAGAACAAAGCAACCCCACGTCCTGCCCCCGCCAAACCATTAATTCCCAAGATGCAGTTTAAGTTAATATTTAAATACAAGCAGTTTATTTGCAAGGTGATTCCATGAAGTGGGATAGAAAGTGCAGAGGAGAGTGATACAAAGGAGGAAAAGACAAACAGAGGGCATCATGGAGATGGCTATGCAAGCAGCTGAGGCTCAAGCGATGCACTTCAGAGCTGTCTTTCTGAAGGATGGAGAAGAGGCTGGGGCATTTATAAACTGGCTCCCATTTCCCATTTAGTGAGGGGTGCCCTTTGGGACCTTCACACCTCTGCAAATCAAGGATTCTTCTGCATGGGCACTTGTGGGGACTTTAGAGAGAATCTGAGGCAGGGAAGAGGAGAAACAAATTGGACAGCGGATGGCTTATGTGAATGTTATCGGCACTTAGGAACTCTCCCCTATAGCAGTGGCTGAAATCGGAGCTGGGCCAAGAGAATGTGGCAGAGGGCACCAAAGTGTCTGTGATGAGCAGCTGGGGACTTAGGTACCACTGTTCCTATTTACCTTATGTGTGGCCCTGAAATTATCTTGGCCTTTTACAGCTTTATTTTTTTTTTTTGGCCAAATGGACCCAATGTTACCTCCCTAATCAAATGATGCGATATAATGGTTTGAAGAGGGTAAAGTCTCCAAAGCAAAAATGCTAATGGCTATTGAACATCTACTACACACCAGACATTCGACGAGGTCCTTTACATACGCTGTTCACATTTAAGCAGCTATAAACTCTATAAAATAGGTGCTGTGCCCTCCATTTTTCAAATTGGAAACTGAGGCACAATGTAGGTTAGTACTTTGGCAGAAGTGGTAGAGTCTTAGAGCCTGGATTGGAATCCAAGTTGGCCTGAATCCAGAGATTTTGCTCTTCTCACTGCACAGCTTTCTTTCAGGAAAAAGGGAGATAGAGGACACAGCAAACAAATTCTGAAATGTTACCTACATCTGTTCCTACTCGTATATATAAGCAATGCACAGGGAGGTAGGATGTTAGGTTGGATGAGGTTAATATCAAAGATTGTCCAGGGATAACATATCTATGGGGATAATTGATCATATTTTACTCTCGCCCACACAAATGCTCAGTGAGATTCTGAGGACTGGTCTGCACTCAGAGTTAGATCATCTGACTTTGACTCCATAGTTGGTCTTGACGTAATGAAGTCATTCAATCTTATCTGTACCTCCATTTCCACATCTGAAAACATGCCTGCTCATATCATTCTCATTTCCCTCAGAGAGTCATTGAGAAAATTGAATAAAATGATAAATGTGATAGCGCTTTGAAGCCATAAAGCATTATGAAAATATTATACTTTGAATAATGACAACAAAAAGATCATAATACTTCTACTATATGAAGGGCAAATTCAAATTGTAGCAGTAGTTGGTTGCAGATTATTTTTCTGCAAGAACAGCACTTTATACATTTTTAAAGAACTTTTTAGTTATCTTCAATCTCAAGGAATTTGAGAGACTTTGGCTTCCTCAAGCAAGACTTTCTAGAACTTGAAAAGTACCTAAAATAGAATGAACTGCCTTTTCCTCCTTTACTCCTCCTAACCTCCCAGCTGTCTCACTTAAGCAGCCTCTAGCCTGTTCTGGCATCGAGGGAATTGTCTTGTCCTTAGAGAGGGCTTTTAAAAGCTCTTCACTGTAGAAATAAAGATTGTGCACTCAGACACCTACTCTGTCATTAGCATCTACCCTAAACTCAGGTCCCAACCTTTTACTTAATCTGGTAATAAAATGCTTCCTGGTCTCCTGTGTCATAACGTCTGCCTTTATTATCCAGTACTCTAAATTTTCCAATCCTGGGGCCCTGCTTCCACCCCGCTGATGATGCCATGAGTCCTCTAAGGAGGGGATAATGCAATTCTTTTGCTGTTATTATACCTGGATGAAAAGAAAGTGTTTGCCTCCTTTCCTGGCTCTCCATGTCATCTGCTCTAAAACTTCTTACCTATGGATACACATAACCCTAATCTCTTTTGAACCACACCCATTCCTACTACTTGTCTGCAATGAACCTGTGAGACAACCCACTATTTCCCAGGTCTGTGCCTCTTCTGCTTCCAGGACCTTTTCTTACTTTCTTGAAGCTTTCTCTACCCTCCAAGAAAGTGATCCACTTCAGATCCCAGCCCCTCTTGGTCTACTTCACCTAGTGCGTGCTGAGCTTCTCTTCTGACCCAATGTGTCTAGCATAGTAACACTTGATATCTGCTGACTAGGAAGAGAGAAGTTGTTCAGTGGGAAGGTGTGATTTTCATACTGGTTCATATAATATTCCAGAGATTTTGACTTCTTTTAGAGAGAGGGAGCACCTGCTCAGCCAAAAGCTTAACTGAAAATTCATTTTTCCTAAGCAGACTTTGCAGATTATGAATAAGTATTTTTATTGGTCCGAGGAAATAAAAGGATCAATTCAGTGATAAATACTTTTGGAAGGAGCTATAGTAATCATCATCTTCATTGCTATCACCTGTATCCCTGCCATTGTCCTCTGCTAGGTTCTCTGACACCAAGTCGCTGCTTCACATTTGCCAACATCCTCCCCCTCCGTATCAAGGACTAAGGATCATACATTGGAATTTCTGGCTTGATTAACAATTTGATTACCCTTTCGGATGGGCTATGTAATCTGATAAGTGCTATATAAACATTGTCTGATTTATTATTTACAATAGCCCCATAAATAAGCTATCATCTTTCTATTTTATATATGGAGAAGTTGATGTTTAGAGCATTTACATGATTTGTCTAAAGACACATGAGTAGTAAGTGACAGGGCCATGGGTCAAACCTATGTCAACTTAAGCCAAAGTCTATGCTCTTTTCCTTTATATTTTACCTCATGAAAATCTTTTGCATTTTTCAATGATGAGATAGCTACTGTGCTATCCCCATGGCATATTCCTTTTAAGTAGGCAACACACTTCTGCTACATCTCAGAACAGAAAGTATGAATTTTATCCACCCTCATATTTTTCACTACAATTGTCAGGAGAAACATTGAATCATATTTAATATCTACTTAGCTCTTTTCACTTAATTGTTTTTTTAAAGGAAGAGCAACCTGCTTAGAGGTTAGTGTCTCTCCTGTGTGCTTCCATAGGTCCCCATGCATATTTGGATATCATTCCCAAAACATTTCACTGCAATGAGCTATTTTTTGTCTGTCTGTCCAGTAGACTATGAACTTCATCAGGGCAGGGGAAAGGTGATTCATTTATCTGTCCTCAGGGATTTAGTACTGTCCCTGAGATAAGGTAGCCCTCAGGAAATATTGGATAAATTTGGGCATGGAAAGAATTATTTCAAAGCATGTAACCAGGATCCGTTTCCGGGTTTTGATACTCCAAAGTCTTGCTAGAAGTTTCTTGCAAACATTTAATTTTTTTAATATAAAAATAAACCCTTTTAATTGATGGTTAGTAAATTAGAAAAATGAATGCTTAATAAATTAAAGCTTTTTGTTTGAAATATATTTTTAGAAATTTAGAGAGCTGTGAAATAAAATAAATATAATGGCAGTTCTAAGGCTGACTGAGAGGGAAACATGCCTCCAGCGGGATGCTGAGAACACATTTTTTACCCCTTCCATAATTATTTTTTCTTAATTTCAATTATCTTTGCATGAGTGTGATCTCTTTCTAAAATGTTCACAAACTTTGAGTATAGCTATATCTTGGATTTTAGCCACTCTTACTCAATACACCTAGAAAAGCATTGCCCTGGAGATTGTCTTCCATACTCAGTTAATTTCACTATAGTTGTTGATGTTTAATTTCTGTTATTATTTCTTATTCCAAATGAAGTGACAAAATACCAAATTTGAAAAATATCTTTGGATCATTGCTTTTAAACATTCACATTTTCATCAAGGCAGGGCATGGGGTGCCTGTTCATTTGGAAGACTGCTTCCTCACACAGCCTTTGCCCCAGGGTGTAAACGTCCTTAGGAAATAACATCACACAATCTATGGGGGAAAGTGAGCTTTCAATATGTTTTTGATTGGGAAGAAGAAAATTTTCCATTCTTTATAAAACATTCATTTGTGCACTTACTATGTACTAGTCAATGTCCTGGCTCCTGAGGATGCAGCAATGATCCAGAGTGAATTACCAATGGCCTATGCACCTTATAAACTGCTGGGCAGTTATAATAAGATATGATAAATGCCAAAACAGAGGATTATTTTGGTTCTCTAAGGGTATCTGTTCTGGTCTTGGGGATGAAGGATGATTAATGACTGCTTCCTGGTCTAAGTAACATCTACGACAAAATCTGAAGGTAAAGAGAGAAGGGAGAGTGTTCCTGCACAGATTTGGTGTTTTTGATGATACAGAGGTATAAGGGACTAGGGCGCATCATGGGACTAGAAATCATTTAATATGACAAGTTCCTTTTGCAGACCATGTAGAGAAGTAGAGCTGTATCTTTCCATGGAAATCATTGCAAAAGCCATTACTTTTTATATGATGAGGTGATATGACACTCCATGGGGCTCGTGACCTTCCACTGCTGGGGCAGAGAGAGAGATGCTGCCGCCAAGGAGATACAAATACAGGGCAGAGTGCTGGGTTCTGAAAATGTCAGCTCTGTGGAACCTTTTGGTCAACATGGGAAGCAGGCAGCCATTTTTTTTTTCTTTTTTTCGGATGCATGGTCTGGGAATCGACCCAGGTCTCCCACATGGAAGGCGAGCATTCTACCACTGAACCATCCATGCACCCTGGGCAGCCATTTTTGAAGAGCACATTGAGGACAAGCAAAGAGCCTGCAAATAAAAATCACATGATAAAAATGGAGGGTTTAAAGAGACAGCTTGCCAGCAGAGATGGTTGAGGAGAAGGGCAGGGAAGGAACAAGAGGATTGAAGCTGGAAAGGACTCTGTCCTTGGCCACCACAGTTAAGGGTTTTCTCAGTGAGGATCAGCTAGAAATTTTGATCTCAAGCCCTACTGTATATCTTTTACTGTTCACTGTATTCAAATGTGTCAAATAAGTCACATATACTTATGAGAACATTTGGATTCACTCCCTCTCAACACATCCTTTCGTCATCATTGTAAAAGCTCCAGCTAAAGATCATGGATTTCATTTTCTTTTATATGATAGATTTCTATCTTATTCTTCTAGTACGAACTACTATCACTATTACTACTACTACGACTAGTATTACATGTTATGGAACTATTAACTAGCAATGTTTATTTCTTTTTTAAATAGGTTTACAGAAAAGTTGCAAAGATAGCACAGAGTTCCCAACTGTTTGTACCCAGCTCCCTGTTTTTAACATCTAACATTATTATAGTATACTTGGTACAATTAATGAGCCAACATTGACACATTTTAATTGTCTAAGCTCCCTAATTCATTCACATTTCAGTTGTTTTTTCCTAACGTCCTTTTTCTGTTTTAGGTTCCCAACTAGAATATCATATTACATTCAGACACCATTTCTCTTAGGTTCCTCTGGGCTCTGGTAGTTTCTCAGATTTTCCTTGTATTTGATGACCTTTGATAGTTTTGAGGAGTATTGGTCAGGCATTTTGTGGAATGTCCCTCAATTTGAGTTTGGCTGATGGGTTTCCGATGGGTAGGCTGGGGTTAGGGTTTCTGGGTAGTGAAGTGCTCTTCTCAACACATCATATCAGGAAGACCATTTCATCATCATGACTTACCGCAGTTGATGTTAACTATGTATATTGCTTATTGAGATATAATCCATATGTCATAAAATTTATCCATATGAAGGATGCAATTCAAGGGTATTTAGCACATTCACAGTTTGCAACCATCACCATCATCTGATTTTAGAACATTTAATCATCCCAAGAAGAAACCCCATTCCCATTAACAATAACCCCATCATCTGCTCAGCTCTCAGCTCTAGGAAACCACTAATCTACTTTATATCAGTATAGATTTTCCTACTTTTGATATTTCATATGAGTAGAAGCATACTCTTTTGTGACTGGCTTCTTTCACTTAGCATGTTTTCAAGGTTCACCCATATTGTAGCAGTTATCAATATTTCATTTCTTCTTATTGCTGAATAATATTCCACTGTATGGAAATACCACATTATATTTATCCCTCATTTGGGTAGTTTCCACTTTTCTGCTTATCCTGAATAATGTTACTGTGGACATTAATGTACAACTTTTTATGTGGATTATGTTTTCATTTCTCTTCAGTATATACCTAGGAGTGGAATTTCTGGGTTTTATATTGCTTTTTTGAGTTTTTAAATACTTGTAAATATTAAATGTGCATTTAGTCTATGAAACAATTCTGAGAGCTAATTATTTCTACAATACCTATTAGAAAGTACTGATTTTATAGTTAAGACTCAGGAAAGATAGAGAATAAAAGTCAAAACTAAAATGGGTAGAACACATTCCTAGACTGTCCTCAAAAACTAGAGAATAACTACAAGATAAAAACAAGAGTAGGAAGAAATGGGTATTTTTTTTCATACAGTTACTATTTGCTTTTATTAACAAAAACTATGATTTATCGAGCAAGCCTGTTTGAAGTGGGTTCAGGAGAGAATGGGAGGAGGAGAAGTGGAGATTGAGAGGAAAATGGCATCTTTTGAGAGTTTTGCTGAAAAGAGAACCAGAAAAATAGAAGGGTGATGGGGGGATGAAGAGTGTAGGCTTCATTTATGTTTTTGATGATGGAAAATATTATAGCATGTTCATAATGCTTATGGAACAGCCTCATAGAGAGGGAAATTTATGATTGTGTAAGGAGAGAAAGAAGATTGGAGGAACTTTGTTCTTGAATAGCAGTAAGGTTAGTGCAGGAGTGCTGGGGTTGGCCTTTTCTCAAGAATATAAACCAGAGGATACTTTTTTCAATATCTATTTCTTCTTTTTAGTAACATTTTGTCTCAAGGCATTTACTAATTTCCCTTGTGATTTCTTCTTTGAATCATTAATTAAGAGTGTACTATTTAATTTCCATGTTTGTAAATTTCTCAGTTCTCCCTGTTGTTGATTTCTAGCTTCATTCCATTATGGTTGAAGAAGATACTTTGCATGATTTCAATATTTTTAATTTATTGGGAGTTGTGCTATAACATATGGTCTATGCTGGAGAATGATCCATGTGCAATTGAGCAGAATGTGTATTCTGGTTTTGTTGGGTGAAGTGTTTCATATATGTCTATTAGATCTAGTTGGTTTACAGTATTGTTAAAGCCGTATATTTACTTTTTGATCTTCTGTAGATATTCTATCCATTATTGAAAGTTGTATATTGAAGTCTCCTACTATCAATGTAGAAATGCCTATTTCCCCTTCAAATCTGTCAGTGTTTGCTTTATATGTTTTGGGACACTGTCATTAGGTGCATATGTTTATATCTTATTGATGAATTGACCATCTTATCACTATATGATATTCTTTGTTGTCCTTTGTAACACTTTTTGACTTAAAGTCTGTTTTTTCTTATATTAATATAACCACCTAGGTTTCTTTTGGTTACTATTTACATGAGATATTTTTTCCCCCATCATTTCACTTTCAATCTATTTGTTCCTTTGAATTTAAGACGAGTCTCTTATAAATGGCATAGAGGTACATCATGCTTTTATATCCATTCAACCAATATCTGGCCTTTCACTGGACTGTTCAATCCATTTACATTTAAAAAGTAAATATTGATAATGGGGGACTTATTTCTACCATTTTGTTATTTTTTTTTAAGTTTTAAAATTTTTATTGTCCTTAATTCATCAAGTATAGCCTAGTATTGTATTTAGTTGATCTTTTGTAGTGTACCATTTAAAATTCCTTCTAATCATTTCCTTCTGTGCATGTTTTTCATATATTTTCTTTATGGTTATCATGGAGGTTAAATTTAACACCATCAGTCTATAATAATCTTGTTTGATTTGATACCAATTTAAATTCAATAGCATACACACACTATGTTGCTATACTCCTCTATTAGACCTCCCTTTTTTTGTTCTTGTCACACATATTACATCTTTATATATCTGGTGTCCAAAACTATAGATTTATCATTACTTTTATGCATTTACATTTCAGATACTGTAAGAAGTAAAGAGTGGAGTTACAAATGAAAAACACAATAGTACTGGCATTTATATTTACCCATGTAGTTACTTTTACTGGAGATCTTGATTTCTTCATACAGTTTTAAATTACTGTCTAGTGTTTTTCCCTTTTAACTGAAAGAAATTCCTTTGGCATTTCTTTTAGGGAAAGTCTAGTGATGATGTACTCCTTCAATTTTTGTTTATCTGGTAATGTTTTAATCTTTAACATATTTTGAAGGATGGTTTTGCCAGATATAGAATTTTTGATTGGCAATTTTTTTCTTTCAGCACTTTAAATATGTCATTGCACTGTCTTCTGACTTCCATGGGTTCTGTTGAGAAACTGGCACTTAATTTTATTGAGGCTCCTGTATATCTGACAAGCTACTTCTCTCTTGCAGCTTTCAGATTCTCTGTCTTTGGCATTCAACATTTGATTGTAATATGAATTGGTGTGGATCTCTTTGAGTTTCTCCTAGATGGTATTCACTGAGATTCTTGGATGTGTATATTAATGTCTTTTGTTAAATTGGGGAGGTTTTTGACTATTATTTCTCCAAATTTTCCTTCTGACTTTTTCTCCCTTTCTTCTCCTTTTGGAACTCCCACATGCATCTATTGGTATGCTTGGCTCTGTGTGGGTGTTCTCCCTCAGTTTTACAGTGAATCTAAACAATGACCTGAGGTGAAAGCATAGGGTCTTACTAGTCTTTTCTGAGCATTTGTCTTGTCTTCTGCATGTGTGTGGCTTTACATGTTTACATGAATCCTTTGAATGCCACTTTTTCCCCAGGAAATTCACAATCTTTCAACCTGGTTCTTGGTGCTGTATTGTATTTCATAAAGCAGTTAATCTTTTTCCCTAGGGAGCTGCAGTTTGATTGTTTTCTTATAGCATTTCAGATGCCTTGAAAGTAACTTCTACATCCAGAGGGAGTTCTGGTCCCTGTGAGACAGAGATAAGCATCCTTCTGCAGTTCTTCAGAATATACCAGTCTGCCTCAAGACAGATTGGTACGTTCATACATGTCCTCTCATATGTGCATAAGGGTTATTCTGCGACCTTTGGAACCATGAGCAAGGAATTGGATGGGGGAAGGGCCAACAAGGGTGCCATAAGGTTTTCCTACAATTCTTAGTTGCCTTTTCTCATGAATTGGCACTTGCTCAGTTACTGCAGCCATTTAACTGTTTTCTGGGCTTCTGAGAAAGATGACTGTCCCAGTTTTTCTTGTAATTAAAAATCTGCATGTGAAGGTTGCCCTGGAGATTGTCACTCCCAACGACAAACTTTTATTTCATCTCTACTGCAGAAAAAGTTGGAAGGAATCTTTAGCATCTATACCTGTCATATAATAAGTTTTAAATGCAGAGTTGAATTATTATTGCATAAATACTTATATTCCCAAATATTAAATAGGACTGTGGTGGGAAGTGTGGATTTAATGCCCTTTAAATTAGCAAAGTGCTCTAGTTCTTGCACTTCTTCTGGCTGGATACTCCCATTTTCAGAAATATACTTCCTTCTGGAAACATATTTTCTGTTTTGTTAATGAATATAAAAGTTAGCCTTTAATATTCTAATGCTGTTCTTTGAGGGATAACAATATGTTCTGTGTTTGGACCCTATCCATGTTCTCCTGCATTGCTGCATATTAACAAAGTGTTCTATAGCTGAGAAATTTCACTCTCAGGAAGGCCTTAGGCAAAATGATCAACCACATTTTACATCTTGTTACATTAACTGAACCTACTGAAGCATAAACTTGACTTGATAATTAAATACATTTGAATTCAGCCAAGGTTCTTCACTGGGTGGGGTATCTGGGGATTTCCTCTTGCATATTGCACTCCTTTGCTTTGACTAGCTCTGGGGCTGGCCACACAGTTTTAAAAGTCAATTATCATCAATACACTGAATTTCATGACATGGAGTGAGATCAGTGGTGAGGTTTAAAAATCGAGACGTGGGGCCAGAATCGGTCTTGGAATCAACTCAAAGTAAATTGAAATATAATAGAACTTAATAAAATCTGGGTAGTGATTCATTATAGAGATCAGGGACTGTTACACCCTGTTTGTAGATTACTTATGGGTATAATCTCCCCACCCAGGGAGGTTAATATATGGGTTTTGTCTCCACCTGTCAAGTGCCTGCTTGGTCAGAATTACAAAGTATTTTCTAAATTCTACTCTGATTAAAAGTGTCCATGAAAGCATTAGCAGAGACTCACAATAGAGAAACTATGATTGTAATTTGGTAATGCTGGGAAAAGGAAAAGTAGAACTTAAGTTTTAAAAAAATGATAACGCAGGATGTTTTTAAATATAAATTTATGGGTATGGTATGTGCAATGAAATGGAAAACATATTTCTAGGCGGTGCTGAGGAAGACAGGCTTGCCAGGCAGAGCTGTTTTATGGGCAAGACATTTGAGAGGGCAGGAAACTGGATGATAAGTCCTAGAGGGGCTGCATGCATCAGTAGGGTCACAAGTTGGCACAGCCTTTGGGAAGATAACAGAGCATGGATAAGAGTTGAAATTATAGGGTGACATTTTGCTTATGGGACATGATATGACCCTTCCCCTGTGACATCCTCAGTTTTCTAATAAAGTTACCAAGCATCACAGAATATCAAGTTTGAAGGTACTCCTAGTGGAAAATGGACAGTGCTTTGTATCATGTCTGATATGGGATGATCTAATGTTTTTGTACTTCTAAGAGCCAGTAAGAGAGAGGCAGAAAGACATGGGGAGTGGAAAAAGTTATGGGTCTTTGAACTGTCCTACTTAGTGGACTGGGATTTGGGTTTAAGTTAGCATAAAATCTCCCAGGGTAACAGCAGCCCCGAGTGGTTGTAAATCTCACTGTCTGAGGCTCTCTAGAAGTCTGCATTAGGGGGACAGTGCACTATGTCCTTCTGAGCATGCTTCAATCTAGAATAAAGAAAATAGGTTGAAAATTAAAGGTATTCTACTCTAGGAATAGGAAGTAAAATGTGAACAGGGAGGGAGAGAATTAGGATATGTGAAATGCCCACTAAGCACCAGGCAATGTGCTTGGCAATTCTTCATAATAGCTCTATTTTATCTGCATTTTATAGGTGAGACTGGTGCCCAGAAAAGTTCAATGCTACTGAGTGAAAGTCACACTTCGAGGGTATGTATTTGACTCCAAAGTCTTTTCCTTTTTCTCTTTGCTACAATACCTTGTATCTGGGGAACAAATACTGTTTCTGAAGTCAACAAAACTAAAACAAAAAACGAGACCTATGTTTAAAGGTTGAAATAGGTGGAGGCTCTACTGTGTGTGTGCAGGGAGGAAGAAGGGAGAATGAAAACTTAATTCTCATTTTACCCAAGGGTTTACGATAATAGCACATAACAAAGATATTCCTACTCACACTGTGACATTAAGTACTGATGGAACTAATTTAAAAAATATTTATGAATTCTGGATTCATCTGCTAAGGATGAAAAACAGCTATTTGCTAGGTAATATTTCCTTCTAGACTTGGGTAATAGATACAAAACTTTCCAATACTAGCAACTATTATAGCTTGGAGGTTTCAATATTGATTATAGGATCAGATAATTGTACAGGATGAAAGGCTGGCTTCTTGCCTGTTGCGTGGATGTTTTCTTGTTCACATGAGGCAGATATTTGGAAACATGCTGGGAAGGGAAAATCTCAGCTGGCAGAATTGGGATTCAAATTACAATAACATCTCAATTTAGAAAGTAAAATGTCATTCTGAATTCTTTCATGAGCTGTGCTGGAACAATGCTACAGTTTATCTGCTGTGAGTTGAGTTTGCTATTTAGACTTTTCTAAGTGTTCTCTCTTCCAGGTAAATTGCTAGTGAATGGGGGAGCATGCTGAACAATCTGTCCTCATACATTTTTCTTTAGTTTTCTAACCTCTGCTTTCTAGGGGATGGCCATTAATCTTGGGCATTGTTCTCTTTGGAACCGCACCTTAGGAATTTTGAATGGGACATCTTGGCTGTCTTTGGGCTAGGTATCCATTTATTAGCTTCTCTGAAGATACTGATGCTTTCTGAGAGGGATATTGTCCAATCTCATCTCTTCCCTGTACTTTTTTTGGTTCTACAGCCTGTGAAGACAGGTGACCCCTCAGCTGCTCAGCCAGCAGGGCTGGGAAATCAAAGACAACATTTTAATATATAAAAAGTGAATAGTGAAAAAATAATAATAAAAAAAGAAAAAAGTAAATAATTGAGGGGGAAAGGGTGATCTTAAAATAGAAGAAAAACTCTAAGGGCTGCCAATTTCTTAGTGGGAATTTAGTAGTCTTGCTTCTAAAGGTCTTGGGCAAATTTCCTCATTACAGGGCTGAGAGTTCCTGGGAAGCAGCCAACTCTTCTCCACCTGTGCCTCTCCCAGGAGAGACAGCTTGTACCATGCTTTACCCTGTCAGAGCTAATTTTCTAGTGAGCTGTCCCAAAAGAAATTGAAGAGAGAGCCCAAGTGGGGGAGGTTTGTTTCTTTCCCTCAGCAACCAATAATTCAGGCATTTCCCACTGCTTTTAGCTGCATGGTATGCTAATCAGGGGACTATGAATAAGAAGATTTGGTTTTAAATCTCAGCTTTAGCACTCGTTACCATTCAAAGCTTTGTGAGTCTTGTTGGTCACATTTAATGTACAAATATATTTGTATGAGGATTAATTGTAAGGAGGATATAAACACATTGTAGAATGTACTGTACTTTTCTAATATGAGGGGCTGCTGCTGTGTTCTTTACTTCATCTTGAAATCTGCATGCTTGGTAAGTGTTGCTTTACCGCCCTGTTAACAGGCTGCCTAGAGCTTCTTTGCATTTATCTCTTTTACCTATTTGACTAGAAGCTTGTGCTTTTAACGCAGATTATTAAATCATCAGAGTCTCCTTTGGATGATATTGTCTGTGTTGTTTTGCAGTATTAGTCTAGTGGTTAAGGGACTAAGCTGTGAAACCAGACCTAGCTGCGTTTTCATCTGCTTGACTAGCTGTGTGACTTTGGGAAAGACCTCTCACCCTTCTAAGCCTCAGTGTATTCATCTGGGAGACGGGGCAGGCATGAAGAATAAATGAGCTAATATATGTAAAGCATCTGGCATACAATGTCTTTAATCAAAAAACAGCTAATTTTACATTGGGGTAGTGAGATTTCCTTTCACAGGTGAAAAATGCAGGATTTTGCCAGAGAGTCACTCTTTTGATGATGATGTTGTTAATGATGATGATGATATTTGATTGAACATTTAATATAGCTCAAATACAGCACCAGGGATTTTATAGAATTATTTAAACTTTATAGTATTTATGAAGTAGATAGTCTCTTCATTTTACAGATGGAATAAAAGAGATCCAGAGGAGTGAATATTTCTAGAGAAAGTGGTATGGGCTCAGTCTTCTCCAAATTCCTTTTTCTCTTACCTCCCTTTAAATTTCATCTAACTGTTAGTCATGATCTGAAAGGAGCCTATTCCTTCATTTGTCAACCTGTTTATTGTGTCTCTATCTTTCCTAGAATGACAACATAACTACTTGTGGAGATCTACTTATGGAGATCAACATTCTATTGAGGGTCTGGTACTTACTAGGTGCCATAAATATTCAGGAAATGAATGAATGAATGAAAAAAACAGTTCACTAATGCTATTCTAAGTTCTGCTTATTCCATGGAGTTGGCCATTTGACACTTAAGGGCCTAGTCACAAATGTAATTATTATTTTGTCTGGCTTATTCTCTGGTATATGAGATCTTGATGGCAGGAATAACACATTGTATATTTTTATTTTTACTATCTCCAGTTCCTAAAAAATATTTGGCATCAAAACAAAACGCTTGAAGTTAAAAATTAAAATCAGCGTGTATAAAGATTCCTTCTCAATAAGAGCCCCAATAGATCAGACTGGAATTATGCTTTTTTTCTTTTTTGTGGGGTACAGTGGGGGGTGCATGGGCTGGAAATCAAACCCAGGTCACCCACGTGGCAGGCGAGAATTCTACCACTGAACCACCTGTGCACCCTACAGACTGGAATTTTTATGAAGAACATTTTCTGGCAAATTGTCTGTTATTCTGTAGAAATAAATAATTGTTAGATCTAGTGTCACGCACAACTTAAGAAATGTTAAAGGACCAAGGAGATGCTAACTCAATATGATTTATGTTGAGTTCACTTCCCATATTCGATGTTGATTGACTCTATGTTAATATATACAAAAGTAAAATGGGATTGGCCTCCAAAATGTACAAATCTCACTTTGACAAATAACTCCTGTTCTGAGTTATCTGCCTACTGTCACATCCAATAATTTGTGGCCACTCTGTAATTCTTGAGGTATAGAAAACTATTTTTCTAGATATAACTCTGCATCTATACAGTATAAATTTATATTTTTAGAGTCCACTGAAGTCAAGGATTCTCCCATAATGGTCAAGATGTTTTCTTGAGGGGAAACAGAGCCAAGATAAAGGCAGGAGATGAATTAGATGCCTATTTAGTCTGCCTGCAAAAGGCAGGTAATTTTGTGGAATCAAAATATATTTATTTATCATTTATTTCTTGGGCACCTGTCAAATACCAGTACCTATGTTAAGTACATAATATGTGCACAAATAAACTTTTAAATAGGAATAGTTCAGGGGCCAGTGAACTTTTTCTGGGAAGGGCAAGAGAGTAAATATGTTTGTGGGCCATTCATGCTGTCAAAACTACTCAACTCTGCCATTGTAGTGTGAAAGCAGCCATGGATAAAATGTAAAGGAATGAGCATGGCTATCTTCCAATAAAATCTTATTTAGAGAAACAAGCAGTAGGATTGAATTTCATCCATGGCCATAGTTTGCAAACCCCTGGGACAGTTGAACACTTTTAACAAAATAAGCCAATGGCATATAAGATATTTCAAACTACTACTGTGATTTATGGACAATTTTTTCCAAGTTATTTATCTCAATATGAAAAAGTGAACAAAGCCTATGAGAAATATGGACCAAATGATGCTGGTCCTAAGTTTGTGGACCAAATGTGGATTTCAAATTTGATCTCTCTAGCAACAGAATCATGTTAGCCCTATCTCTTCACCAACATGGAAAATTATCCTGATAACATTGTACTTTTAACACCCCCTGGAAGCTTCATTTTCTGAAGACATGAACTCTTATGGATGATCGAATCAGGAGCAGTGTAGGAACCAGCAGAGGAGCCAGATGGAGAAGGCCAACTGGCCTTCCTGGCCCTGAGCAAGCCAGTTTCTTGCTTTTCTTTTATCAGACTCTCCTAATATGTCAGACTCTCAGTCTGGGCTGAGAGTGACCTGGTTCCAGAATTTACCAGCTGTTAGAACTTGGATCCTTTATGATTTTTCTCAATCTCTGTTTCCACTTCAGGAAAATGGTGACAGAAATTTTACTTCATTTCATAGGACTGTTGTATGGATAAATGAGGTGAAGAATATTTTGTGTTTATCCCAGAGCTCAGCACACAGTAAATGGTAGGTAAATGAAAGCTACTTTTGAAAATAATAATAGAAAGTATTCATATTATTCACTGTGCGTCAAACCCTATTCTACGTACTTCATTGATATATTAGCTCATTTAATCTCATCGATAATATAATGAGGAGGGTACTATCATTAACTATTCCTACTGCCGGGAAGTGTTTCAATTCTGAATTAGAATGCAGAATGCATTTTTTTTTAGAATGGATGTCACAAAAGTTTGTGAAATGTATTTGAACAGTTAGTATCATTAATGCTATTTATCCTGCACATGAAAGCCAAAAGACTTAATTTACCAGCTTGTGTATCATTGCACCCATGGGAAAAAGCCTATTGAATTTCAGGCACTGATTTATAAATGACATTTGCCAGTGCCTGCAGATAGAATCAAGATCGCAGTATACTATGAGAACAGGCTATTTATTTGATATTTCTAGGTCCACCCTATTTAAAATTGTACTCTTATTTTAACGATTCATACTCCCCTTACTGCTCATTTTTCTCAACAATCTGATATATCACAATCTGATATACTATGTATATTTGTTTCTTTACTGCCTGTTTCTCTCTCCTCCCCTGGAGTGCAAGCTCCATTGGACAGGGTTTCCCCCCACTCCTTCTTTGTTCATTACTGGGTTTCCAAGATCTAAAACAATGTCTGGGACGTTCAAGCAGGTGTTCAGCATATTTTAATGGAATGAGTGAATGACTTTAATTCATTTATATACAAGAAAAATTTCCCTCTCTTTGGCGCACATTTAGCCCATTCTGTGCCTCATTTCCAAGATATTAGTATTGTGGGCAAGTGGGTGAGGAAGTAGAGTGCAGTGTTGCTATTAAAAGCTTTGGATCAGATGCCAGGATTGGATTCTTTTCTTCCATATTTTGATTGGATGACCTTGAGCTTAATGTCACTAAATCTCAGACTCCTGAACTCTGAAATAAATAGGATAAATCGTGCCTATATCCTAAGTGCAAACAAAATGATGCATGTAAATCCCTTAGCTCTATGCCTGCCACACAGTAAGAGCTCAATAAAATTACCTATCATAAAGGTAAATCAACGATAATACCTATGCAAATGGGACTATTCGGGTTACATTGGTAGGAGGAAGATTAGAGAGGATGAGAGAATAGTGGAAAAAGCAATGGTACAAGTTGACATTTAAGACCCTGTTCTAGTTTGCTAGCTGCTGGAATGCAATATACCAGAAACAGAATGGCTTTTAAATAGGGGAATTTAATCAGATGCTAGTTTACAGTTCCAAGGCGAGAAAATGTCCCAATTAAAACAAGTCTATAGAAATGTCCAATCAAAAGCATCCAGGGAAAGATACCTTGGTTCAAGAAGGCCTATGAAGTTCAGGGTTTCTCTCTCAAGTGAGAAGGCACATGGCGAACACAGTCAGGGTTTCTCTCTCATCTGGAAGGGCACATGGCAAACACGGCATCATCTGTTAGCTTCTTCTCCTGGCTTCCTGTTTCTTAAAGCTCCCCTGGAGGCATTTGCCTTCTTTATCTCCAAAGGTCACTGGCTGGTGGACTCTGCTTCTCATGGCTATGCCATTCTGCTCTGCTCTCTCTGAATCTCTTTCATTCTCCAAAATGTTTCCTCTTATGGGCTCCAAAAACTTGTCAAGACCCATCCAAATGGGTGGAGACATGTCGTCACCTAATCCAGTTTAACAACCACTCTTGATTAAATCACATCTCCAGGGAGATGATCTAATTACAGATTCAAGCTCACAGTATTGAATAGGGATTATTCTGCCATACAAAATGGGATTTTGATTAAAACATGGCTTTTCTAGGGGACATACATCCTTTCAAACCAGCACAGACCTTTATAAAGAAATTTTCAGAAGTGTTTCCCTTTCATTCGTTAATTATAAAATAATTGGGTGGGGGGGTCATAGTGGCTGGGTAGGCAGAGTTCTCGCCTGTCATGCCGGAGACCGGAGATAGATTTCCGGTGCCTGCCCACACAGAAGAAATAATAATAAAATAATCAGCTTGCTCCAAAATGGGAGTCTTAATTCCATAGTGTCCTATACTGCAGGGACTGTTGGAATGGTATTGTCATGAAGAGGGGGGAGGGTCTCTTTTAAGGGAGACAAGCTGACCTTGCTCTATACAGAACCGCTGCTGCTATGGCTGCCCAGGGAAGGTGGAATCAGATCTCTGGGCAGATAAAGAACCATGTGGCCAAAGAGGCCCATCAGGGAATGGCCCATCCAGGAAGGACCAGGGTTCTCACACTGTCTCTTGTCCTTCATGTTGAATGTACTTGGAATGCAAGTGTTTTCCATCTGGGTCTTCAAAGCCAGAAAACCTGATCACAACTGATATCTTGAAATATTTTTATGCACTGTCCTTACATAATATTAACTGGAGAAATTAGACTAATATTTGGAGAATGATCTTTGAACTGGCATGGGAAGTTTTGAGGAGGGTTCAGGGAATCAGTTGGGGGAATTTTCCAAACTCTCCATGCACTCTGGAGAGTTTGCAGTGCTGCCTCATCTGCACAGTTTGTGCTGAATTTTTCTCTGCTACTAAAGAGAAGATGTTCTGTTCTTCAGTTATTTTGGGGTGAAATAAATGTCTATAAATTTTCAATACATTACTGAGAAATAATATGTTCAAATCTTTAAGATGGCTGTAAATATGGCATAAAATATAAAATATCAGCTAGTAGTATACAAGAAAATCACTACTCATTTACAAATGCTCTGAGCATAGTCTTTCCTATTTGGCAGTTCTATATAACAGCTTACTGAGATGATTTACTTCTGAATGCAGACATTTCTATTTCTCTTCTGGGAAAAATGGTTTTGTGAATTTTATCCTTGCTAACTATCATGCTTCAAGTTGCCTCTATGAAAAATTATCAGTGTTTTTGAAAGAATGCTTTATATTCCCAGATGTTATTAAATAACTTGATTCTCTATCTTTAATTATTAGGATCATGTTAGCTAGATATAGCTGAAACAGAAAGGTGAGCTTACAGAATAAATTGAATTCTAATTATAATCGCTTCATACAGTAACTCTTTAAAAGATAGCAGCCTTATCTGACAGTGGGCTTATATGTAGGTATCAGTTTGCAAACATTAGTATAAATCTCCTTAAATGCTACCAAGAGCTTCTCAATGACCATTAAAAAACTATTTGAGAAGTGAATTCATTCTGTCACAGCCCAGCAGTTTCTATCTTTTGACTAATGCCATAAAAGGGACGTGTTTTCTGATGGTACAGTCCTCATGAAAAAAAAAAGTTTCAAGACTGCCTTCTCTCTATGCGGCATACGCAGTAATATTTGCCTATTTTAAAATATGTGTAAGATGGGGACAATAAGCTGAGTGTGACTTAATAATGTCTCTTGATGAATTATTCTGAGGAAGCAGTTAGCAGTAGGGAGTAGCCAGCGGCAGAAACATACTCATTAGCTTAAAAGCCATGGTCAGTGACAACCGTCTTCCACCTGTCTGAATTTTGGATCTACTTTGAAATTTGAGTGGCTGGCAGAGATGCCTTGAGTTGGGAGAGCTCCCGCAAGGATAAACGTCCAGTGTGGTAGTGAAGTGTGAAGAGCATGCACTAATAAAGTCCCATCATGTGGAGCCTTTAGCACTCTCAAGACTCTTGGTGAGGCACACCCAACCAGCACGTCTGCATATGAACAAGAAGGGCTGAGCAGCCTTGGTTGTGCTGATCCTGTTTTTTAAGTGTTAGCACCTCATGATAACATCTTCCTTTGATGTAAAGTCAGTAGCAAATAAAGTCAAGAACTGCATGCAAAATGGAGTATGCCACATTTGCCTTAGGGCTAACTACTTTTAAGTGTGTTTCTTGCCCAGAATCCCTCAAAGATGAAAATGGAAAAAGCCAAGATATTTTGGGGAAGGGAAAACAGACACTCAGCTGGTGATGCTGATAAAGGAGAGACTTGCCTCAAGAATTGGAGGAAGGATATGAGCTGTTCCTTTTCCCAGTGCTTTTGAGTAAGGGATTTATTGCGGCACCTGGCTTCTACAGATTTGGAGTCAGAGTTTCTGATGGAACTTTTGGCAACTGTAAAATTCCCTGCCCTGTAGCAGTATTTAAATCTGATCCAGTCTGGCCCTTTATTGTAGGATCCTGGCCTCAAAGACAGGAGTAAAGCGCAAAATGTGAAACTGTATTGGTTGGGGGTGTCTTCACTTACTGCAGCAGAAAATGAAACAACCTTGAGGACAATGCCAGCTAGCTTTGGGTCAGTGAAAATGACTCTGATTGTCCAAATGAAAGGAGGCATTTTCCTAATTAGTTTAAGATGTTTATTTGGAATCAGTTTCAGGACAGACCCACTGCAAAACGTTGAGATGTCAAGAAATTCAGATGACCTACAATTTACAATTATCCTAGTTTGTTTTTCCATGCACAAATGGGACTTAATGCTGTTATCATTCTACCTGTCACAATCCTCTCCCATTCACTATGATGAATTGTCATGCCTCTACTTGTGTCCCTTGCCCTTGCCATTACTCTCACATTACTCTCAGTCAATGATTTTCCATTTTACTTCACTGAAAGACAGCAGCTTGTAAGAACTCAACTCTTCCTACTTCATAAGCTAAAATTTATTTGCGACCTTGATCATCCTTATCTCTTCTCCTTGAATTTTATCCAATCCTTCTTTTATTCATTTATTTATTTGACAACATTTTTTGGATACTTTCATGAGCCAAACACTGTGCTAAGTGATACAAACAGTTATCTACCTTGTTATCTCTCCATTTTTACCCCATCTCTTCATTTGCCAACTCCATGCAATTCAATTTATCCCCACCACATTTTATGGAAACTGCATTTGCAGAATTACCAGTGGCCTTTTTTGGGTGCTTTTTCAGTTGTTGCTGTTACCACTTTCTACTGACCACTATTGAAACAGTCTCTACCTTTGGCTTCTCTAACTCTGTTTTCTCTTGGCTTTCCTCCTCCCTCTCTGGCCATTTCTACTCTGTTTCCTTCATCCTCCTCTCCTCAGAATTCTAGCCATTCTAGAGTTCCTTTTCTATTTCATAGGCACTTTGGTGTCTTCAACAAATCATCAGCACCCTGATTGCTTCCAAACCTATATCTCCAGATACGACAGAGTTTTAGATCTGTATTTCTAAGTGTGCCCTTATGCTTTAAATATACTCCAAATATAATATGGGCAAAACTAAACCTAACATCCTTCTAATTCCACTGAAATCTATTTCTCCACATCTCGTCCTCATTTAGATGGATTATATTATCCAATTAATAATAACAACAGCTAGCATTTATTATTTCCATGTTCCAGGTACCGTGAAATATTTTATATAGATTTTTTTTGCATTAAATCCTGATACCTACCTTGTGAGATAGGTACTATTATTGTCCTTTTTATGGTATGCAAACTGACGCTCAAAGTTGTAATTTAATTTGCTCATAGCACATAGTCAGTGGTCAACCGTGAATTTGAGCCCAGATTCAGATTTCGGATTCCAGAATGCAGGTTTTCAACTGTCACACCACTCTCTCTCAATATACAAGCAAATCAACTTTGACTCCTTTCTCTCCCGCCCTCTGCACATCTGGTTGCACGGTCCGTTGATTCTACTCCAAATGTCTTTCTGTCCTCATTGCTATATATCTTATCATGGTAACTCTATGCAGAAACCTTCAGATAATCTTGCCCATATTGTTCCAGTAACCCCTTAAATGATGTCCTTGACTTCCATCCAATCCTTTGCCTCCACTGCACAGTCATCTTCCTCAAGCATAAATCAGATTATAAGATTGTTTCAGTGACTTCTCATAGCCTTTAGAATATTGTCGACATCCTTCGCTATACTAGATAAAGATCTTATTTCCTGGTCCCTGCTTACCTCATTAGCCTCATCTTTTGTTGTCTACTCTTTATGAGCTACTTATAGTTCACAGTTATAGTTATAGTTATAGCTGATCATGTTCATTCTAGACTCCTGCCCTTCATCTGTTTAGTTCCCACCATCTGCACCATCTTCTTTCCCTTCTTCACAAAGGAAAATTCTATTAATTTGCAAGTCTCAGCCTAAGAGCTCTCTTTCCTGAAAGCCTTTCTGATGCCCACCTCTCCCCAGGCATCTGGGTCAGGTGCCACTGATCTGTGCCTTTTGCTATCATTGTTCCTATTCCTTTGGGGCTTTAATTCTTAGTTCACTTTCCATTTTTCCATATTAGACTGTGAACTTCTCATAAGCAGGATTCTGACTTGTTCATTTTTGTATCCTAGTGCCTAACACAGTGACTGACATATGTAGCCTTTCAATTAAATCATGGGTGAGTGGATGCAAATCTGTCCTGGATATGAATACCTGCTCTTTACTTCCATTATTTTCCCATTCCACTTGATTTAACAACACACTTGAAGGGGTTGTAATAAGTTAACTAAACATCCTTAATTTCAAAATAGGACCTCCACTGTCCAGTGCAGTTACCCTATACAGAAGTATTGACTTAATTTCTCTTACTTTATTCAGAGATGTCCAATTGATTCATAAGGAAATACCTGGAGACTCATACTAGCAATCTGTGATCCCTACTTAATATTTCTCCAGTAAGTGCACCCTGTATCTGAGCCTATTGCTATCTTTCCTAATACAGCAGAAAATATATACAGGCTTCCTTCTCTTCCCACCACTCAAAGTTTCCATACAGATAATCTGTCAAATGTTTGCCAAGAAGAGTCAGTCACAAAGTGAGACTAGTCACAGGGGGAACATGGCAGGGTGTCAGTCCTGCCTGTCGGCAGACACTTCAGTCACTTGAAAAATCCTCTTTAAAATTCACTGAATCCTCTGTCTTTGTCCACCTCTCACTCTTGCCATGGGGCCCCCTCTTTCATTGAGTCACTGCCTTATTTTCTCAGCTAAGAGCTGCTGCCTGCAGGAATTATGCTGAGTTCTCCCACAGTCATAAATCCCCATAATGCACAAACAACAAAAGCACAGAATGGAGAGGCACAGGATGCTTTACTAACTTGCAGCTACTAGATGATTATTTTCAGGCCAATGTATTGGAGGGTTATAGCCAGAAGTCACCAGGGTTCTTTATAAAAGTTTTCAGTATTTTCTTTTCCAAAATAATATTATCTGCTTTTATTTCAACTAAATGTGGCTCTCAGGTGTTTTCTGTTATTCATCTAATTTTATGTTCACCTATATTTGGCCTTGTTTAATCTTCAGAGCCAACTTAATTTTTAGTTTATTTGAGGTTTTCTCACATGCCTTTCATGCTATTGTGAAAAGATGTGTTTGATTCTGGTGGCAAGGCCGTGGCTTCTTAATTTTAGATAAATCCACTTATTCTTCTAAATGTACATTCTCTCTCTCTTTGGCTCATTTTTCTTCTTAATTTTCCCTCCCACATGTGAGCATCCCCTAAAATTCTAACTTTGGCTCTATAGCCCATGTTCCAAGAAGGGAAAACACATCTTTTTATGTCAGCCTCTAGCATTTAAAATGTAAACATTCCTCCGGACTTTGGTTTTTGTGGGTCTGTCCTTCTCTCTTTTTAAATTCAACCATAGTCTTACCTTCCTTCTGTCATTCTAATGATTCCCAAATTCATATATCTGATCCTGACTATTAACTTACAATCTAATATTTCCAACTCCTAAACACAGCTCCTCATCTTAAACTGAATCCTTCTATGTTGTTACCATATCTTAACAGACCCTTCATACTTTTCTTCAGCAAATGCAACAATTTCAGTCTCCTGAGGTAAATCTTTTGAGTCCTTTTTGATTCTTCCACCTTCTTCATCCCCTCTATCCAGTCTCTATCAGTTAGTTATTGATATGTCCCTAAGCTCCATAGGAGGCACTGAAGACACAAAAGCAATGGAATAATCTTCCTGCCATTGTGGAACGTACAATCTAGAGAGAGAGATGGACACTTGAACAAATTATTACCAAAACAAGACGACTGTGTGAAGAGAGAACAAAGCATGACAGACGGAAAGGAAGAAACACTGAACCCTGCCAGTGGAGGTCAGGCAAGTTTGCCCTGCGGGGTGACCTATGAGAAGGTAGATTGAAATTTACAGGTCAAATGGGAGGCTGATGAGTGTTTAAGGCTGGGGGAGTGTGCACAAAGTTTTGGGAGAATGATAGTGTGTGGCCAGTTAAGGACGTTTATATCAGATGTGTTGGGGGACAGAAGGAGATGAGCTTGGAAAAAGTAAGCAGGATGCAGATCAAAAATGTCCTAGGGAACCCTAGGGTACCAAGGTAATGACTGAATTTAAACTTGCAAGAAAGGGAGATATTGGAGGATTTTAGGCAATAGAGTCACGTCATCAGATTTGCTTTTCAGAAGATTATTCAGGCAGCAGTCTAGGGGAGAAATTGGAAGAAAACAAGTAAAAAGCAGGGAGACTGGTTAGGAAGCCTCTGCCACAGCTTAGCCATGCATGCAGATGAGCATCCACACCTGGAATGCGGAGTGAGAAGACTGGAACTGAGACAGTAAATTATTATTGAACGCTTATTTTAAAGCAGGGATTTCCCCATGGAAACCCTGTGATAGGATATTATTAGTATCCTATTTTACATATGAGCACATTGAAGTACTAACAAGTAAAATAACTTATCTAAAATTATAAAGCTAGAAAGTAGAAGAGCCAGGACTTGAACTTATTTCTGACTCCAGAGATCATGCTTGACTGCCTTCCATTACATGCCCAGGGTCTCGTACCTCTTGATCAAGCTCCAGCATGAGCTGGGAACCAAAGCATTGTAGAGAGACGTGGAAGTGTAAAGAGGAGGGAGGGCATTATAGGAGGGGAAAAATTGTGTGGGGAAAGCCCAAAGTATAGATGAGTATGACATGTGTTGGGGATTCTGGTGCCACTCACCTTACTGTATAGAGAAGCAATAAATAGAGATAAGACAGGTCTTACCGCTGTATTCCTTCCCATGCTTAATAACACCATCTCCGGCCCAGTTACCCTAACTAAGGCAGGAACATCATTTTTCTTAATCTGCCCAATTGGCCACCAAATCCTACTTATTCTACCTCCTAAATATTTCTCATTTCCATTCCTTCTTATCATCCCTGCTGCCACCTCCCAATCCAAACCTTCCCAGCTTCTCGCCTGGTGGCTGCAAGACCCTCACCCCTGTCTCCCTGGTTCCGAGCTGCTCCCACCACCCAATTTGAAGAGTAAAGTTCCCAAAGGGCGAACCCCATTTGCCACTGTCATTGTTAAAGAACTTCATTGATTGGCTCCCCAGTGCCTTCAAATCAAATTCAGACACTTTGGGATGACATGCAAAGCTTTCCATGATCTTGCACTGGGCCAGTTCAGGTATATAATGACTGCTTCTGTTGGCTTGAATGTCTTCTTATATTTCACACTGGCCTTGTGACTGTCATGCTTCTATGTCAGCCTGTTCTGTTTGGAAGGGGGAACTTTCCTAAAAAGTCTCACTCACCAACATATTCTTTCTTCAAATTCAAGAGATTTGATAAAAGGGAATTTTAATTAAAACAGGAGGAGGGTATGGCATAAATAAGTAATGATTTTTCAGGGAGCAAAATAGAGTGTTGGTTTCTATTGAGCCCCTTAAGTATGCATGCATGTACTGTTCCACCCTTTCATTTATTATATATGTATAATATGTCTATACATATCCATATATTTAAGTATATATGGATGTAATTATACACAGAGAGAGATAGGCTGGTAAACATTTAACAGTTACTTCTAGACAGAAAAGAAGGGAGGGGCTAAATTGTAGTGTGCCAATTCCCTTAGAGTAGTATTCCAAACATGGCTAATTGTAAGCAATCAGGTTGCTGTCACTGAACACACTGTTGGGAAGGTATGCTAATGGCTGGCTCTGGCAAAGCCTGTGCTCACTGGCTGCTATACATCTCCGTATAAATAAACTTTTTTTGAGCCTACAATATGTCATGCTCAGTGCTGTGCATCCTGTGGAGACAAGGCCCTCCTCTTCAAGATAATAGTGTCAGTGGACGACAGGCAGCCTGGCAATTATGGTACATAAGAATTATTTAACCAGAAGTATATGCAGAGTACTGTGGAAATAAGAAGAGCAGCTAACATGTACAGCTAGAGGTAGACACTCAGATTTTACATCTGCCTATGACACGCAGGGAAGGCTTGCTGGGATGGGGTATAATCTGATCTGGGACTGGAAAGATAATTGGGAGTTTGTCAAGTCTGGCTGAGTGAATATGTCAGGGTTGGAGAACTACAAATAATTCAGTATTGCTGGAGCATGAAGTGTAAGTGAGAAAGCCTCAAGAGATGGAGCTGAAAAGGTAGGAAGGGGCCAGAACCTTATTTCTTAGGCTAAGGAGTTAAAACTCTAGGCCACAGGGAACTATAAAATCATTTTGAAAACATATCTGGGTATTAGATCTCTTAGCAATGTGAAGACTGATTTGATGAGAGTAGAATAGGAGTCAGAAAGAGTAGTAAAGTGTGCATTGAAATGGAGCAGGTGAGAGGTGGTAAACTAGGGCAATGGCAGTGTATTTGAGCTAGAATCACTAAAGCTTGACCATTGCTTAAATATGGGGGGCCTAGGAGAGAAAGTCACTTAGGACTCCTAGTTTTTTCGCCAAGAAATACAGTGTAGGAAAACAAGAAGGTAAAGGTTTATATGGGGAGATAGTAGGGTCAGTTTTAGAAAATATGTTGGATTTGATAAACTTATGTGCAAAAGGCACTTGAGTTTATGGGTCAAAAGAAGTCTCTGCTAGAGGAATATACTGGAAACTTACAGTAATATGAGTGGTAATGAAAACCATAGGTCTAGGTGATCTTCTGCCCATCTTTAGAGGCCAGTTCAAATGCCATATTGTCCTTAAAGCATTCTTCATTTTGTTTCTCTCCTTACTGCTACCACATCTTCTATCATAGAACATAACAATCTTCTCAGTGCTATTTGGGTACTCAAGGTACATTGAGCTCCTTGAAGGTAAAGAGTTTATTTTTATGCATCTCCTAACCTCCACACCTAGAACAGTGCTAGGTGATTTTTGGGTTGTGAGTGAATATTTAATTAAATTGAGAAATATATTGAATATAAAATGATCTACTACAAAATTATGAAAAGTTTTGCACTTCTACCTATGAAAAAATTCAAGGAGATTAAGAACAGGGTTCTTGCCTAGCCTTCCTCTGACTGGAATTTAGGATATGTTTTTGCAGGGTGAAGAGATTATGAGAGGCTGTATCAAATATTAAGAAGTCTAAAGTAGTTTGTCATTTTCAAGATTAGCTGATTTTGAGGTGTTTTTTTTTAGTGACTGATTTGAGCATTTTGTAGGAGCATAGGTTTTTCTTTTTGTTAGGCATGCAGGAAAAGTCTTCTCTACTGGTGAAATTATGGCTCAAAACTTCAAATATAAAATTGGAATCCACAATGTGTGCTTAACTAAACCAAAGGACACAAAGCACATAACTGCAGGGGATTCCGATTTATTCAATTTATGGGATATATACAGAGTCTTTCCTTATACACGATATGAATCAGAACCTGTAAAGCTGTTCTCTAACAATAAAAGTAAAATGACACAAATACTTTGCAACCTGTGTGCTGAGTGACAAACATTGCACTTTTCTCTGTACATTTTAAGGGACTTCATTCTTCCCAAAGCCAGCTGTACTGTGTGACATTCCACCTTATGCCTCTTTCCTTTGTGTCTTAAAGGTTTTTCCTTGTTCAAGACTTATTTAAAAAGTAAATGACAGGTGTCGATAGAACCTACACAGCCAGAGGCCTTTGGAGATGTGGAAGGGAGGCACGCCCAGGGAAGCCTTATGAAATGAGAAGAGAAAGCTAGCAGACGCCACTATGTGTCTTCCCAGCTGAAAGAGGCATCCAGAACGGAAAGACTCCAGTAGATGCCAGCCATGTGACTTCCCAGCTGACCGAGTTGTTCTGAACTGCATCAGCCTTTCTTGAGTGAAGGGGAAAGACCTTGGATGTGGACACAGCAAACAACCACCTCATAATTTCTGATGATCTGAGGAACATACCGTGTGGTAACATCACACAGAATTGGAAAGAACATTCTGAGAAATTCAGCTACTCAATATGTGCCCTAAGTTCCACTTGCTTCACTTTCGGCCACCATTACTGGGAAGTGGACATGCAACAAGCAAAGAATGGGGCCTCAGGGTTTGCAATAATGTTAACTGAAAATGGAAGGCTGAAGTATCTCCAGAACTGGGTTTCTAGGTTCTGAGTTTGAGAAGTAGAAAGCACTCCTTTAAGAGGTTGATGTCTTGGATGGTCCTATGGGTGGACCCCAATTTGCACCTAGTGGAGATTTTTCTATACATATACATGAGAAACATTTTTTTTTTTCAGTATAAGTAATGAATCCCATATACTCTCATTTACTAAATTTTTTTCTTTGGATTCACCAGGTTCATTTTTTTTTGCTCCTTCAAACACCCCAAAAATATGATGAGGGTTTTCTGAGTCTCTGTACCCCAAAGAATCCAGATATGAAAATTTCTCCAGAATAACTCAAAGATACTTTCTGAACAAAAAAATCACATACTGAAAAAGACTGCTTCCTTATAGCTAAGATATTTTCTCTTTTGAATACATATTACAAACTATTATCACAGGGGAAAAAAAGCACAACTTATTAATAACATCCAAATGGTGATATTCTAATATTAAATGGACAATTATTATTAGTTAAAATTAAATATTTGTGCTTAAATCCACTTTGGGACTAATGGATAAACTTCTTTAAAATTCTCTCCTGAAACTTTGGGATTCATTTCTAACTTTTAAATTCATCTCTCAAAAGATTAGCCTTGGACTTTTCCCCTAATTTTTCATTTTGAAATAATTATAGATTCACAGAAAAAGTCTAAAAATGTTCAAGGAAGTCTGTGTAACCTCCACCTAGTTTCCAGCAATGGTAACATCTTTTTTTTTGGGGGGGGGTACATGGTTTGGGAATGGAGCCCACGTCTCCCACATGGAAGGCGAGTGCTCTACCACTGCATGCACCCAATGATATGATATGTCAGAACTGGAAAAATGACATTAATACAACCCATACAGCCAATGCTCAGTCCATCCACTTCCTACACACTCATTTGTGAGTATGAGTTCAGGTGTGTGTAATTCTATACAATTTTACCACTTATGTAGATTCATGTAGAATTCATGTAGAGATTATGAATTAAATAAAAAATATGTTGATTCTTCTAGAGTGATTAAATGATGTTTACTTGAGGAAGCAGAAGTAAGACTTCATTTAACTCTTACTTAAACTGTTTGCATGTAATAGCAAAATGCATAAATACCTGTGCAATTTCCAGAGCTGTAAAGATAAAATTTTACTTTCTCAACAATGTTTATCTGATATTTCTTGAACCAGTATTTGTGTAAATGAAGTGTCTATATGGTAAGCTTTACTTCTGAGATTTCTTTAGAGTTAAAAAATCATAAAAACCATCAAAATCAGTAGTGTGGATTGAAATAAAGGGAATTCTGCTGGATATGGTCACATGAAAGTGGTAGAAAATTATAAGATGTGATTACACAGTTTTTATGTTTTATGGTGGAGGTTCTACTGATATTCTAATTCCACCATGCCTTCTATATTTACTACATTTTCCCTGTGCAGATACTGGACCAGAAAGGAAATGATATTTGTGGGGTCATTTGGGAAATGTGAATGTGATCTGTGGATTGAGCAATACTGTTGAATCAATGTTGGTTTTCTGACTTGAATAAGCAGTTCCCTCATTATGTAGGAGTATAGTTGTAGGGAAAATCACACAGGAGTATTTAGGAGTATGCACCATGTCAAGCCATGTGTTCCCAAGTGGTTCTGAAAAACATTAATGATAATGGGATACAGTGTAGAAAAGAGGGGTTGGAGCAAAAGATGTTAAATATTAACAGTTGGATAATCTAGATAAGGGGGACATGGGGCATTTTTGAATGTTCTGTCAATATTTCTATGCATTTAAAGTGTTTTCAAATAAAAGATTTGAAAAATTAAAATAAAAAGTAAATGACATTGTAGGTGGCAGTCGGAGGGAGACAAGGGGAGCAGAGAGAAGTTATGCTTAAGCCGTTTCTTAATATGAATGTCTCCATTGTCCATGAGCACATTGTGTTACTGGGGATTGGTTAAGAGAGAACGAGGGGACTGTGGGAGGAGGTGGAGCTGCCATGAAAGAGAACAGCAGTAAGGGACAGGCGGCAGGAGAGCAAAGACTGATTTTTGTCTGATGCATCTTATTTTATTCTCACAACTCTATGAGGTAACCGTCACCATTCCCATTTTATAGATGGGAAAACTGAGGCTCAGAGAAACTGACTTAAAATTCCATCCACTTTCTTGTACTCTATGCTTTCATTTTGAGAATACACATTTCAACATTTTATGTAAAAAAGCAGAATACAAAATACATATATATTATGATTGTAATTATGTAAAAAAGATCAAGGGAAATATAGGAAAAGAAATATAACAAAATGCTACTGTCGTGGTCTTTGAGAGATGGGTTAAGTGGCACATTTTTTCTTATTCCTACTTTCCTGTATTTTCCATAATGCACTGCTTGCTTTTATAATAATGACAACAACGACAATAGCACCAACAAAAATCAAGTATTTCTTTAAAAAGGAAAGCTAGCTTACATTTCTTTGGCTACCAATATTCCTTTTAGTAAGGTAGAAGGCTTTTAAAATAATTATGAAAATAAAGAAAGCTTGGTACTTTTGGGGGGGGGTGGAGTGGGTGGTGCATGGTCCAGGAATCAAACCCATGTGTCCCTCATAGAAGGTGAGCATTCTATGCTGAAGCAGACAGACAAGGGATGCTTGGTATTTTTAAGGCCTGATTAGTCAAATTAAACTCATAATGAAATTTTGACATAAACTCTTAAATCTCCCATTTTGGACAGTGTTTCATGCTTCCCCTTGCCAGTTATACTAGTATAACCAGCATGCCAGTTATATATAAGAAGAGAAAATAGACAGATTTAACTGAAAATGAAACCGGTAGCCTGATTCATAAAATATTCTGCATTTCTCTGCATCCTGTGGAATGCAACATAATTTTTCAAGTAAATCTTTAAATTCAATGTATTTATCCATAAGCTAGACCTTTTCCAAGGTGTTCAGGTGTGACTGTGCCTCCAAAATGACAAAGGGTTCAATCAATTCCACAGAAATAACAGAGTCAATAATAGAGGCGTTTTAGGTGTACAGTGTGGAACTGACGGAACTGAGTGATTGTTATGACATTGCACAGATAGAGCTGAAATGAAACTAATGTGATAAGCTGTATCTCCTCAGTATCAAAATGAACAATTGTACAGCAAAAGATTTAGTCAATCAGAGAATTCTTTTGTCTCTTCAATTCCATGCCATTAGTTTGAGACATTTATTTCATTAAATTTGCCAAATATGTAGGCGGTTTCCAAAAATATAATTGAATCTCTGAATAATAGGGAACAAAGATTCTGGCCTGGATTTTATGCATAGGGGATATAAGTTGGAGAAAAACAAAATACCTCTCATCTGTCACATACAAAAACTCTTTAATCTTCTTTTTAAATGCAGGTCTTTTAAGCCATGCACATTTGGCTTTGATAACTTGAGAAAGAAGACCTGATCCAGAGTATTTCTTAAAATGTAAATTTATCTTGTCTGAAAGAACAAAAGAGGCAGAGAAAATTTTGAAATAAAATTCCTCGAATTGTGGGAGGTGGAGGTTTGAACTTTTCCATGGTTTGAGAACAGAACCATTTCAGACGAAGAAAAAGCCAGAGCAAAGGTCCTGATTCTAGATAAAACTGGGTCTCTTTGGCAGCCTCGTTCCCATTCAGCAGGGGCTCTATCATTCTTTCAGACTCAGAACCCTGCTACTGTAGTTAGTTATTCCCCTTTCTTATCCTCTGTATTCAATATTTTCACCTCTCACCCTTTCTTTAAAACATTTCTCTGGTTTACAACTTACTTTAAATTCTGCTGATAGAAGACCTTGCCACCTCACGCCTGGATCACTAGCAACAACCTCAAAAGTGCTCCTTCTGCTACGAGTCTCTGGCCCTTCAAACCTACTGGTCCACAGCTGCTAAGTTACTCAGCCCCAAACACACCCCAACACTTTCAACACTGCTTCCTGCCCACTACCCCCATATTCTTTGCTGCCTCTGTATTAAGTTCAAACTCTTGCTCTACCTCAGGATCCCTCCACAATCCTCTTCCCTCTTCCCTCTCCTCTTCTCTCTCTCTCACACACATACACACTCATACTTCCATCCAATTCAATCTTACTTTTTTACTGCTGCCCAAAATACATCATTCATTTTAGTCCCTTAAGTCACACTATCACAGGAAAACTACCCTTTGTGCGCCTCCTTGCCCCCTCTCTACACCCATACCATTTTCATTCCAGACCATGTCTGGTCCTTTCTGTGCAGAGTTACTTCCCTCTTGACTTTTACTCTGCAAATAATCCTTCAAGAGCCTCCTTAAATGTCACCTCTTCTATGAAGCCTCCTCTGACCCCTCTAGTCCTACAAGTTCCCTTTTCTCTCAACTCCCTTCCCATTTATGATCAGGACTAAATTATACAATATATGATTTAAATCCACTCCTAATGATTTATATGTCATCCCATGCTTCTTGTTGAGGTTTTTTTTGACATTTGTCAGAGGTGCTCCTTTACTGCGCATCTCTGTCTTGTACATTGTGGGACACTTAGCATCCTTGGATAGTAACCAACAGTGATATTATTGTGACAATTCCAGGTCTTCTGAATACATTTCCAAGTGCCCTAATTATTAAAAAGTTCCTAGAGAAGTTACCACATCGTATATTCATTAGTTAGACAAATAGTCTTTGTTTAGTTAATGATTGTATATCTTTAAGAACAAATTTGCACTTCCCTTACAGCTTCAAACATGTTAAAAAATAAGAAGGAGGCTACCTGACAGTAAGACGTTAACACCACTCCATTTTCAGGTGTCTTTCATAAGAGGTTTTATTTCACACTAACTTCCCTTTTATAGGTGAAGAAAGTGGGGCTTGGAGAGTATAACTTATCTAAGGTCATTCAGCTTGATCAGGACCTTGGGATTGAAACTCAGTGTTGTTTGGGGCCAAATCTTTGGCTCTTTGTTCTACTACACAGCCTTTCTAAGGCAGCCTGTCCATATGGGCTTTAGAATAAGAGTGTGAACATGTAACAGAATTAGCTATTTAAAATACATTATTAATGCTGATAGGTACAAATGACTGCAATTGAAGGAAAGGACTAATGCCAGACAAACGATTTTGTTTTTCAGAATTTATAACAAGAACATGAATTTGAGGCTAAGGAATGAATTCACTCACTGACCTTCCTTGCTGTAGACATTAACCCAAGTTTGGTCTCTAATTGAGATGCACACATTCTTTATTCTCTTATTGTATTTGTTAATGTTTGTCTTGGCAGATGATCAGCAGATCTCTTTAAATTTGTATAAATCAAGTTTGGGGTAATAGACGGCCAACGGTGCCTTATATTAGGAAGCACTGCTAGACACTAAGTGGTTGAAATCTAAGAGTTGACAATAGCTACCCAGGTATTCCTTTTCTATCATCTAGTTATTTTAAATAATAATTGTTACATAAATCAAGTATCAAAACAACATTCTAAATGCTGTATATATTCCTGTTTAGTTAGAGTTTATTATTCATTTCATAGATATCTAAAACATCTACATTTATTAGTGGCTTATTTTACTGTGAGCTCATATTCTTCATGCCCAGAATCTAGGAAGTGATAGCATTGATGATCCATCAGTACTATCAATACAGAAAAAAAAAAAAAGAAAATTCCACCTATTTGAAAGAAGCCGTATTGTTGAGTTTAAGTTTGCTTTCACAACTATGAGAATAAATGTTTACCATGTGTTTATTGTGCTTAGCAGAGAAGGAGAAGCACCTGAAAATTAAGTACATATATAATTTAGAATAACTGTGTAAAATAGATAGATGTGTACATGATATAAAAGTATTTTAATCCTATATTGTTTTACAAGCAATTGTAATAAAGTTGCACTTTATTCACTAGCAAAACCACTATTCAACTGTGTATCAGGTGATCTGAAAGCATGAAGGAATTTTTAGTTATGCTTATCAGGAAAAACATACTTTGAAAAAAACCAATCATTATATCAAATAGAGCTTGGTGTTGAACTTTTATTAGAAAATTTCCTAAGCAAAGTACATTTTCAGCTCCTGCATGCTGGGGCAACTTGTAGGGAGTTGAAGGGATGAGAGGAGGAAAGGGTGGTAGAATCTTTTCCCACTAAGATTCACAAAAATAAGCCCAGGAACATCTGTCTGTTATGTGTCTGAGTTGTGAGCAACTATAGAACAGCCAGACAAGTTTCATTACTGTTTTGACTCTTTTTTCTCAAATTATCTTGTCAATTCTTTGTTGTACAATAAGAGTCTTAAAAATAAATAGCTGTTCCCCACAGAAGCCAGAAATGTTCTAAATATTTTGATAACATTTCCCGGAGAGGCATAAATATTTCAAAGGTGGATTTCTAGAGTTTCTATTTATATTTCCTTCTATCTTAATTGAATAGCACCTACTAATGTGAGATCAAAAATTTCCCCATCTTCGGTTGCTTTAGAGATGGATTTAATATGTAAAGCAGAAGTTTACACGGTGAAGCATTTGCATTGTATTTCGGCTTCACCATCAGCTAAGTAGGACAAAGTTGAGCACACCTTACAAGGAAATCATCCCACATTTGCTCTTTTGTCTTGGAGGTTCAGATTTGCTTACCTGCTTCCTCGAAGATACTGTGCTGTTGAAACATCTATTAGAGGTCTTAGAGTTCACGTTCTTGTTGTGATTGGTTGAGTCATGCTTCCAGGTCTTAGAGTTTTCTTTAGGATCTGAAGGAATGGGATTTAAGAAGAGGATTCTAGCTATGAGTCCATAGAGGACAGTGGCTAGGATCATGGGCATAACATAAAAGACACCAAAGTCCATTAGGTAAATAGGTGAGTAGTAATTCCTGGAGACCTTGTAGCCACAGTAGACCACAATAGCATCTTTGTAGGTGAGGATATTAAGATCCAGCAGGAAGAACCAGAGCATACAGTAAATGGATGTGAAAGCCCACACAAAGATGATGATCTTTTTGGCTCTGGAAAATGTGCAGAGGAACTGGGCTTTGATGGGATGGCAGATTGCTATGTACCTCTCGATGGTAAAGGCTGTTATTGAGCAAGAGGATGCATTAATGCCCAAGTACTGCAGGTAAGTAATGCAGAGGCATCCAACATAGCCATAAACCCAGGAGCCGTAGATACTGTCTGTGATGTTGGGGAGGCCTGCGGCCACCAGGACCATAAGATCAGCTACTGCCAGACTCACCAGGTAGCAGTTTGTGGGGGTCCTCATGTGCTTGGTTCTCATGACCACCAGGACCACCATGATGTTGCCCACGATGCCCAAACCACAAATAACGAGCACAAGTAAGATGGTGACCACTTGGTATTCTAGGGCCACCACTGCTCGCGGCTGAAGCTGTGTTTGGTTCAGTTCGCTTATGGTCTCGTTTTCCATCTTTAGTGCTTGAAGTTTCTCTGAAACACTTAAGGTTCTCAAAACATCTCCTTTCCAACGCCCTGCCTTTATTCCAGTGGTTCTAGTCCCCTGTGAAAAATTGGAGTGCATATTCATTCACAATGTCACTATTTCAGACCAAGTCACACTCACTTTCCCCTGGTAACTCTGGCTTCCTCTCCTTTCCCCTCCCATTTTCCTACATTTACAGGGCTGAATTTGCACTCCTGAAAACTCCTTTGATATTGAAGCTCTAGTGAAGGATGGAGCACCTATTTTGACTAGCTTACAGTTATAAAGCTTTTCTCTCTTAATAGAGAAAAGTGATTAAGAAACGAGGAACAGTAAAAGGTCCCTGTTTTGAAAGAGTTCCCAATGGGAAAAAAAACTTAAACAATATCTGCCACCTAAAAAACACATAAACAGAGACCTCTCAGATGCTTGGGGAAAATGGAACGGAAAAGAAAAGGTTACCAGGGAGAAAAAGCCAAGAGCTCAATGATCAATCTCAGTAGGAATTTAGCATTTAGCTTTGCCCTCTTTGATCTCAGAGAGTGAGGTCCCTTTGCTATAAAATAGCAAGCCTCTGAGCCCACATGTCCCCCTACCCCCCTGCTCTCCATATCCAATAGAGACCAATTTCTCCTCTTACCTTGTCCTCCGTAGTGCTGGCTGATTTTCTGGGTGGACGAAATGCTAATGGGTCTAAGTTTCCAATCCTGCAAAAAATCTCATCTACTTTATTTGACAGGGCAGCCGCTTAGCAGTGCTCAGTCTTCAGGACTGCAGTTCCTCTAAGCCCTCGCAGCCCTTTTCAACTGATGACAGACCATACAGCTGCAGCAGAAGCAGCAGCAGGCGCAGCAGCAACGAGGCTGTCAAATCATAGATCGTCCCCTAATGAGAAGACAGGAGCACTCACACACACACACAGCACACATACTCAGACACACTCACGCTCACAAATGTCAGTCAGCCCTCGCTGATTCACAGGCTTCTTCACTCGAAGGAAGGATTTACTTTTAATGTGCTGATGAGACTGTCGTCAATCCGAAAGGCTGAAATTAGAAGCAAAGAGTTCAGAAGCAATTGGTTTTGTAGTTGCTCAAGTCT
Source organism: Myrmecophaga tridactyla (assembly GCA_004026745.1). NCBI lineage: Eukaryota > Metazoa > Chordata > Mammalia > Pilosa > Myrmecophagidae > Myrmecophaga > Myrmecophaga tridactyla. Next base: position 46,685 of record PVIY010000815.1, on the reverse strand, counting down.
GAGCAATTCTGTAGAAACTCCAGTACTGGAACAGCTCTGAAACATAATGTCCACTCCCTGTTAGATAAGACTTTCTGGGTAGCAAATCCTTCTCAGTCCAGGCACAGCCCTTGAATCCTGAAATCTGTCTGAGCTAAAATCAAGTACTTTCTTCTCTGAAAAAAATCCTTAGACTATTTCTTCAGTGAATCAGTAAAATTGGATCTCTTCTTATATGAATGGAAAATGAATTAAAATTGATTTTAAACCATTTCAACTATAATCTTCTGAGGCTTATAAAAATTATTAAAAGGAAAAAAAAGACTATTTGAACTAAGAACATTGATTTAAACCTGCATATGAACTGTTAAGTTTATTTTTCAACTCTGGCTCTGGAACATTTAGCAGACTCTTACCAACTGCTCTGCTTATCTTTTCCCTCTTCATTCGTCCTCCGGACAACCCACCGTATGTACCTCCCAGCAACATCTTAACTCAGTTTATTTATAGGTGGAAAAATCTTCTAGGCAAAATGTAGTCCAATGTAACTGTGGTAACATACCTCTGAAATTGAGTTTTATAGACACATCTTTCTTAGAATAGTGGTTTTCAGCTTGATTTTTATTATCTTATGTAGATGTGGTAAATATATATATATATATATATATATACTTTTTTTTTTCTGGAAGCTCAGAAAACATGACTCCCTTCTTCATATACTAACAGTGAACAAAATAAAACAAATCAACATTGGTTGACTCTCTGTTTCAATAAGTTCAGACACTTTCCTTCCAGAAGAGCAGAAAAGGTTAAATAGAAGGACAGGTTTAAATGGACAGAACCATAGAGATATAAAAACTATGTTTGAGACTAGCTAACAATGAGATGAAGATGAAGTTCTGGACTGAACTGAGTGAATTCTGCCCTTTGCACTTGCAAGGGCTCTGTGAGCCTCTTTCCCCCTTCTAAAACGCCTGTGGTTACAAATTAATCATCCTTGAACCAGAGTCAACCTTCAGACATGTGTTATTTGGCCAGCACAAGGTAAACAGAAGCATGATTTAAAATAATTTCATTATTGTCTATCTTTCAAAATTGAGAATTTGTATATTCAATCTGAATTTCCACCTCCTCACAAAAATAGAAAGTTCCGGCAATCATGACCCCACATTCCTATAGAAATAATTATCTGATGCTGTATGGTTGACACTCAACGTAGGACATGCCTTTTCCATTTTTCCTCCTTGACACTACCTCCCTCCTAGCTGTCAAACAAAGCTTCTCTCAGTAATCCTACATATCTGACCTCCATAGTCATTTGAGCTTTGACAACTTCATCACACCCAAATTGCTGGGAGAAAATGAAGGGGAGCAACCAATTTAATTTGTAACTCCTACTGTGTACCAGGGCACTAGTACATAAACTTTGGTCCAAACTTTAAGCAGGTCATGGTCTATTGAGAGGAAGGAGACTTAAAAGCATTCCATTGAACTGTACACTAAAACATTTGTTCAGGGGATATGGCTTATTAAGAGGAAATTATTTGTGCATGGTGGGGGTAGGAAACTGCAGGGTCAGAGAGGGCTTCAGAGGCAAAGTAACATTTGAGAACAGTCTTGAAAAAAAGGAAGCTTTCTTTTGGGAAGTGGGAAGAGTGAAGACATTCTGATTAGAAGTAATAAGACATACAAGGCCCAGTTGTGTAAAACAATGAGAATTTACAAGACTGGGTAGCAATTTTCTGATTCTGTTTTGTTCATGAGGAATTTGTACTGGTGCTGTGACAACCATCTAATGACTACCAGGCAGGTTTTCCAATGAGGAGCTCTCCCTTTTGGGGCATGTGGTCTTTCTTGATTCATTCTCTTCTCAACTCTGGAAAGAGTCCAAACCTCTGACTTTACCATCTCAGACTTGCCTGCCAATCACTGTCCTGTCTCTCTGTTCAATCAATCTCATGCTCTTTGCAATATTTTCAAAGTAACTGTGTTTTTTTATAGGGTAGGCTTTTTAAAAATCCTGCAGCTAAACAACCATTAGGTAATATCTAATTAATGTTCTACATATGCAAGGAACTGCACAAAAATAGTGTAAGATTGGAATAAATCTTACATTTGGGTTGAGAATTTTTACTCACAATAATATTGTAAATTTTAATCAACTATTGCCTTTACATCTTTTGAATTCTTCTGACTAGAGAGAAGCACATCCTTTGATAACAATCCTCTGGTATTTGTTTCAAAAAAGGACTGGTAAGTCATGGCCACAGCAGTGTAGATGGCAAACCCAAATCATCACACACATGTCCCACACTCACTTTCAGTCTAGCTTTGCTTTATCTGACCTTATCCTTTCAAGGCCTTCTATTCTGCCAGTTGGCCAGCATCAATAAAAATGAGCATCAGCCTACATAGAATGTTTTCTGTAAGAACGTCTTTGAACTCCTGACCTGAACATTTCCCCATTTTTGTCTGGCCTCAGATTTGCCCTGGGAACTGGACTTAGGAAAGGTTTAGCATTCTGCTCACCACCCCTGACATTTCTAAGTCTTTCTGTATCTATATCTGGCTTTCCCTTTCCATGTCACCCTAGGAAACCATCCACTTGTCCCAGGACACACTGGTTGACATGACTGTCACACTTGCTGCATCTGCTCTACATCTACTTTAGAGGGATTGAGGCAAGTTTTACCCTTATCTCTAGAGATGTTCTTCACTATCTAGGGAACAGATGACCCTAGAAAGTCATCACAAACCCATTAGTAGATAGATGATTATTTTCACTAGTAGCATTTCTCAAACTTTAGCATGCATCTGAATCACCTAGAGAGCTTGTTAAACTCAAATTCCTGCCTCAGCAAACCAAATTGCTATTTTCACAGATCTAGAGTGGGGGCCCAAGTGTATATTCCTTTCTTACAAGCTTTCAGGTGATGCTGATGTTGCTAGTTTGTGAGCCACACTGAATTACTCAGTATTCTACGATGTGGCTCAATTGTTCTGATGGAGGTTGTGGGAAGCAGCTATGAATTGGAATCACCTAGATAGAGTTTAAAAAAATGTACGTACCTGCTTAGCCTCCTACATATTGTGAGGATAGGTATTTTTCTAGGCTTGGACCTAGGAAAGAGATTGGGATGCTGGACAAAAGCAATTGACTTACTCCCTTTCTTATGACTTGTTCCACTCTCTCGCTTGTGCTATCATAACTGGAGTTTTGTAAGTGGTGGAACTGGGTATATTGGATCAGGAAAGCTTGGAACCTAGAGAATATGCATACTAACTAGTCAAATGGCACTGAGGTCAGGCAGAGGTGGTGATATTGTAGAGCATCCAGCTAGTAGTTTACAAGTCAGTGGTTTGCAGGACTTGAATTATGGTGACAGGAGTGCAAAATTAAAGGGGGCACCCAAAATTCAGTAATCAAGATAATTAATATTTTACTGAAATAGTTTTATAAGTGAAAGTCAATGGAAAATGTCTACTAAGAACAAAATAACAAAATTTTAAATAAGGACAAGATCAATAGTAGTGATTTTTTCCTTTTGCTTCTGTCTCCAATATGACTTCTCAGGGTATCGTACTAATCATGTCTTTACTTAAAATACTGATATTTTGTTTACTGTGAATTATTTTGCATTAATTTTAATTTCGAAGAAAATGTTGCGTTAAGACAGTGTCTTGATTACCGAGTTTTCTGGAGTGCCCTTACATTTTGTGCCCTCATTTGCCTTACTCTCGTTTGCCTTATTCCCAGCCTTCTTATCCCTGGTTGAATTTCAGAATCACTAGAGAATTTTTAAAAATACAAATACTTAGGCCCCCTCCAAGATATTCTTATTATTGTCAGAGAGTGAAGCCCTTGAGCTTTAGTTTGAGCAATGATGAATGGGAACCGCTGAGGTAGGCCAGCAAAATCTGTTCTCTGGAGATGAGAGCGTGAGAGTCCAGGTTGGGGCAGGACCATAGAGGTGAAACAAACTGGGTGTAGGTAATCTGCCAAGATGTAGAAAGGTGACAGCACCACAGTGATTTAGCAATAGAGAGCAATGACACAAGACTCTGATGCTTGGGAGAAATAGTATAAACTATGCAGTTTTTCAAGCTTAGAAGTACTGAATTTGGTGCAGTTTATCAAATTTCAGACACAGAAACAGTGACAAAGACTTGGTTCTAGCAATTGGGATATAAAATCTGGGTTCTGAAGTGGAAAACAAAGTTAATATAGGATTTGATGCTGAGTCATCTAGCCAACTGAACTGAGGATCCTTAAATTCTATTCAGGTATAGGCTTCATCACAGACCCTGGGCTAGAAGAAGACATTTGGCAAAGGTTATAGAAAAAAAATCAAAATCCATATGTACTGATATTTAAATATTAGCCAGGGACAATGGTTGGCTCTTGTCCAGCAAGTAAAAATACTTTATATAGTGGGTTTATGATATTGTGGTTTTTGCTTATTTGAAAAAGCAAGAAGTCTTGTTTACCCTGAAGGGCAATATGCTGTTTGGGGACATAATATTATCCTTTTTTGCCCTTCCTTTCTGTTTCTTTACCATATATGCTTTTATACTTCTTAGTATCATGTATACTTTTTTCTCAGTGCCAATGTTTGTGGAGAAAATAAAATCAAGGATTTAGGAACAAAGCATAGTAAAACCCAACCCGAAAATGGTGAAAAATGAAAAAGTACAAACACATGCACATAGCGCCTCCTCTCTGCAATCTGGACCGTTCATTACCAGGTCAAGGGCAGCATGTTCAGGAAAGGTTAAAACTGTTTACCTTTTTTAACTGTTTAGAAGTTTCCCTAACTGTGTCACTAGGGGATACATTCTATACAAAAGATTAGAGAATAAAAATTTTAATCCAAGTTTCAGACTTCTAAGTCTGTGTTTACTTTGACATTGCATGTTTTCTGGAACACTATTAAGCTTATTTAAAATAAATTCATATAATTATTAAAAGTTGCTGTAATTAAGTTACTGTAAAATCTCATGTTGTAGCTGATCATGTTCTCGTTTATTCTGGCCACTAGGAATCTAAAGTCCACATTTATACCCTTACGCGACTGGTTGGTATGAATTTACCAATAAAAGGCTTTTTTCCCCACATGTATGGTTTATAAATGTATCAACTTAGTATTTGACCTTTATTATATCAAGGTCTAAGTGTATAATATCAAGTTTCTAAATGTATCAACTTAGTATTTGGTCTTCTTTATTATATCATAGATACGTGTGTGTATTCTCACATAGGTACACCACTTCCCAGAACTCTGGGGAGATGCCAAAAATGGAGATGAATTATTGTTTTTAATCAACTATATTGTGGTACAATTCACATGCAATAAAATGTATTTTAAGTACGCAGTTTAATGAATTTTAACAAATATATGAAACTTTGAAGTCGCAACTAAAGTTGAGATACAGAAAATTTCCATCATCCTAAAAATGTCCCCTTTGTTTCTCACCAGTCAATACTTCATATCCTGTCTCTATGTTCAGGTAACTATTGTTCAGTTTTCTTCCTTTATATTACACTTGTTCTTTGGAAGAATTGTATAAGTGGAATCACAGAGCCTACAGTCTTTTGTAGCTATTTCTTCTAGTCAGCATAATATTTTCATATTTATTTTATAGCACTGAATCAGCAGTTTGTTTCCTTTTATTGTTTCATAATATTCCACTGTATGTGTATATACATACATATACATATATAGAAGATATAGATATGGTCTATTTGAGTATCCAGTCACTTGTTGGTGGACATCTTGATTATTTCCAGGTTTTGGCTACTGTGAATAAGGCTTCTTTTAATATGCATGGATATTCAATGTTGGGGGGAATATATTGTCATTTTTCTTGGATAAATACCTAAGAGTGAAATTGCTGGGTCATGAGTTTCACGTGTGTTTAAACGCTTAAGAAAGTAGCAAAATGTTTTCCAAAATGATTGCACCTTTTAAACTTCCAAAAAAAATCAACGTGTAAAGTTTTAGTTTTTCCACATACTTGCCACCACATCGATATTATCATTTATTCATTCTACTGCATGTATATGGTAACTTCTCGTAGTTTTATTTTGCATTTACAAGATGAATAATGATGTTGAGTAAATTTTCAAGTGTTTATTGGCAATTTGATATGAATGGTGAAGTGTCTGTTCTGCTCAAATCTATTGCTCATTTTTATTGGAGTGCTTCTTTTCTCATTTTTGAGTTGTAAGAGTTCTTTATATATTTGAAATACACATTCCTACAAAGATTTTATCTTATATCTTCTTCTTTGGGTTTTTAGCTTTAGGTGTATAACACATGTTAGGTTATTATTTATGTACTATATGGGGGAAAGACCAAGATTTTTTTTCCATATAGACATTCAGTTGTTCTAACAGTATTTGTTGAAAAGATTGTCTTTTTCCATTGATTACCTCTACATCTTTCCCAAAAATCATCTGACTATATACAAGTTGTTTTGTTTTGGAAATCTATTCTGTTAAATTGACCAATACCTCTATTTTTATTTAAATATACTTTCTTGATTAGTGTAGCTTTATGATGTCATAAAATTAGGTAGTGAAAGTCCTACAATTTTTTTTTCTTTTTCAAAATTGTTTTGGCTGACCTAGTTCCTTTGCATTTTCCTATATGTTTTAGAATCAAGTTGTCAATTCCTGCCAAAAAACACCATTCTGGGGTTTTAACTGGGATTGCATTAAATCTACAGATCAATTTTTGGACAATTGTCATCTTACTGGCATTCTTCTGATCTTCAATAGTAGTGTATTTCTTCCTTATTTAGGTGTTCTTTAATTTCTATGAGTACTGATTTGCAGTTTTCAGTGCACAGGTATTGAATATATTTTGTTCAATTTATATGTATTTTATGTTTTGATACTATTATAAATTATGTACAGTATGCAATAGTATATCTCCAAGTACATCCTTAGTACAGGTACATATCATTTGTATGTAAATTTTTATGTCAGTTTGTTATTGTATGTTGCTAATTGTGCTGGTTTGAAAGGATTATGTACCCTAGAAAGGCCATGGCTTAATTCTAATCCAATTTTGTAGAGGCAGCAGTTTATTTTAAACCCTATTCAGCTCTGTATGTTGGAGACTTGATTAGATTATCTCCATGGAGATCTGACTTGCCCAATTATGGGAATTAACCTTGAATTAGAGGTGGAAAACCACCCTTTCCAGGTGGGTTTTAATTAGTTCACTGGGATCCTTTAAAAGAGGAAACGTTTTGCAGAGAGTCACCAGAAACAGCAGAGCCATAAGAACTACCAGAGTCCACGCAGCCAGAGATTTTTGGAGATGAAGAAGGGAAATGCCCCTCCCCGGGGAGTTTCATAAAAGAAGAAGCCTGGAGAGAAAGTGAGCAGATGTCACCATGTTCACCACGTGCCTTTCTAGTTGAGGGAGAAACCTTGAACTTCACTGGCCTTTCTCGAGTGAAGGTAACCTCTTGTTGTTGCCTTAATTTACATTTTTATAGCCTTCTTTTAATTGGGACATTTTCATGGGCTTAGAACTGTAAACTAGCAACACAATAAATTCCCCTTTTTAAAAGCTGTTCCAGTTTTGGTATATTGCATTCAAGCAGCTAGCAAACTAGGACACTAGTATATAAGATTTTCAAATGTAATTAAATTTTGTGTATTGACTTCATTATCTTGTGATCTTGCTAAACTTACTAATTTGTTTATAGTAGCCTTTGAAGATTCCTTAAGATTGCCTATACATGTAACAACGTGTTCTGTGAATAAGAACAGCTTTATTCCTTCCTTCCCAATCTCTGCCTTTGTTTTTTATTTTTTCTTGCCATATTGCACTTGCTAGAAATGCTAGTAAAATGTTAGAAAATAAAAGCATTGGCAAGAGTAGGGATTCTTTTTTTAAAATTTTTCCCAATATTAGGGGAAAACAATTTAGTTTCTCACCATTAGTGTGATGACAGCTGAAGGTTTTCCTTAGAAGCCTTTAATTAAGCTGAGGAAGTTCTTTACTCTTATTCTTGTTGAACAATTTTAGTTAAGAATGCATTTTGAGTTTTGCTTATTTTTATATAGCTCTATATAAAAGGCTTCTAAGGAAAAGCTGTATTGTTTTTATCTTTTATTGTTTTTATCTTTTATTCTATTAATAGAGTAAATTGCATTGATTAAATTTCAAAAGTATTCCTTGATATACTGCTAGATTTGTAGATGTTTTGCTATGGAATTTTACAATCTATGTTCATAAGACATATTCACCTATCATTTTATTTTCTTTTTAATGTATTTGACTAATTTTTGTAACAGGGCAACACTGGTCTTATAAAATGAGTTGGTAAATCTTCTTGCTTGTTCTATATTCTAAAGTATAAGATTGGTATTATTTCCCCTTAAATATCTGATATAACTCAGCAGTGAAGTCATCTAAAAGTGGAGTTTTCTTTTTTAGAAGGTTTTTCATTACAAAGGCAATTTGTTTACTTGATATTGGACCATTCATATTTTCTTATATATTTTAAGTCATTTTGGCTATTTGAGTCTGTCAGTGAATTTATTCAGTTCATCTGAGTTTGCCTAATTTATTTGCATTATGTTTTCACAAAGTTTCCCTATTACCATTTTAATGTAAGTAGGATCTATAGTGACATTTACTCTTTTATTTTTTATATTGACAATTTGTGCAACCTCTTTTTACTTGATCAATTTAGCTAGAGGATTATCTATTTTATTGAAATTTTCAAAGAAACAGCTTTTAGGTTTACTGTTTTCTCCATTGTTTGTCCATTTTCTACTTTCATGAACTCTGTACTATATTTATTGTTCCTCTCTTAACTTTAGGTTCAATTTGTTTTCCTTTTTCTAGCTTCATATGGTAGAAACTTAGAATATCGATTTTTCTTTTCTTGAAATAATAATTTAAATTTCTTATTTTTCCTGAAAGCATCACTTTAGTTGCATTCCATAAATTTTGATATGTTGTGCTTATCATTCAGTTCAATGTATTTTGTAGTTTTTCCTTGTGATATCATCTTTCAGTTTTTAGATATTTGCTGTTTATTTTCTATACAACTGCAAATTTTCCAGCTATCTTTCTGATTTCTAGTTTAATTCCATTGTGGGCAGAAAAATACTCTGTATAATTTTAATCCTTTTAATTTATTGAGGCTTGTTTTATGACCTAGCACATGGTTTATCTTGGTGAATGAGCCCTGTGTTCTTCAGTTGTTGGTGGAGCATCCTATGAATGTTGATGATCCAAAATGGTACATGGTGCTGTTTTCTACATCCCTATTGATTTGTTCTATCAATTACTGAGAGAGAGTGTAGAAGTCTCCAGTGATAATTCTAGGGTTTTCTATTTTCCCCTTCTATTAGCTTTTGAACTATTAGCTTTGAAGCTCTGCTATTTTATGTCTTTTAGATGAATTGTCCTTTTTAACATTATGAAATGTTCTTCTTTATTCCTAATAATCTTTTCCTGAAGCCTATTTTGTTGCATATGGATATTGCTATTCCAATTTACTTATGACTAGTTTATTTTTAGTTTTTATGCATGTTTATACTTCAAATAGATTGCTTGTAGACAGCATACAGAAATCTTGCTTCTTTACCTAATCTTAGAATATCTAACTTTTTTAGTGGAATGTAATTCTCAACATGGTTGGGTTAAAATTACCATGTAACTATTTGTTTTATATTTATTTCCTCCAGTGCCACACCTTTTACCACATTGAACATTCCTTTTATTGTATATATCTTTTTAATTCAATAGACCAAATATATTGAAAACTAGTTAACCTCAGTGCTTTAATACTTTATACTTTTATCCATCAAATGTGTTTGCTGTTTTCTTCTCATTTTCTTTTTATCTACATGTATGTTTAATTTTTGTGCAGTGAAATTTTTGTTTTATCTTTTATCAAAACAGGTTTTGAGTTTTATTTCCTACCAATAGTACAGTGGTTTCATTTTAAAATTTATTTCTCATTTCATCAGATATCTGTTTAGATGTGTGGTTTGAGATGCAAATCACTACTTATCTTTTTTACTAATTATGTACATTTTCAAAGAAAACATTCCTGAAGCTGGTATACAGTGTCTCTTAAAGACTAGTGTTTTTGAGGCTGCCAGCATGATGTGTAAATAATTTTTAATTTTTTCTATTTTTAGATTAATGATCATGTTAATGATGGTTATGATAAATAACTATTGATTATTAAGCACTTACCATGTGCTGAGCATTGCGTGTACACATTGGCATACCATATTTCATTTAAACCTTACAATAACACTACAATGTAGGTATTATTGTTGTCCATATTTTACAAGGAAACTTAAATTTTAAGCTTAAGCAATTTCTTCAATATTATTTTGCTGGTAAGTAGCAGAGCAGAATTAGAAGCCACAGAAAAATCTTCATAGGTAAATCATTAGTTCTGCTTTTCCGAGAGTTACTACCAATTTCTATAATTCAGACAGTTCTGTCCACCCAGAAGGCCATCCCTATAATTTTAAATTACAGTTCACTAAATTCACATTGGATTTCCTACAAATCTATATGATGACTACACATGAAAATTTCAAAGTAGAAAGTAACTCTATGTGTTTAGCGTGAACTCTGCCTTATCCACCAGTGTGTCCTTCCCCTGTAGCATGCAGCAGCCACACGGAGAAGGCAGTTTGTGTGCAATACAAATTTGTGGTGTAGATGAGTGAATCAATTATATTCTCAAATGATTAATGACTTAAAATGTAAATCATAGAATAGTGATGAGTAAATGACATAATACACATCAAGGGCTCAGCCTAGCCCCTGAGATACAATCAAAATTTAGTATATTTTATTTACTTTAATTATCTTTGCACAATGGGATCATGGAACATAAAGCCGATATTATTAAACTGTTAAAAACCCCTTTGGCATCTTCAAAGTTTACTGATTTCAATTCAGATCGTCTCTGATATCTAAGTTATAAAGTAAGTCTTGCTGAATCCAAAAGAGCAGTTTGGTGGTTTGGCTGAAATAGAGCTCTGTGAGAGCCTAGTGCCAAATTATTATATTCTTACTCCTGTTAATGAGTTGATGCGAAATGCAGTAAATGTTTCCATGCCTCAGTAATTTTATGAAAAAATAATTAACGAAGATGCAAATATTTGCTCATTTACCCTGATTATATCCATAACAAATGAGGGAATTTGAGGAATTAAAGTTTTTACTGAGGTCTTTGAAATGATAATGACTGTGATAGAAAGCTCTGAGGAAGTGATTTGTTCTAGTTGTTAGGGATTGTTGGCTTAAGTGGTATCCTAAGGTAGGCAAAGGAAGAGAGTGTTTATAAAGAAAATTCAGTCCCTTAGTTGTCTAGGTTGCTAGCGGAGCCTGGATATGTGATGTTACACTGAGAAGATTATCCGAACGTTGAGGGGAGGATATCTCCGTGAGGAAATGCAGTAGTCCCACAGATGGCCCAGTCCCTGGGGGTAGGGGGGTGGGGTGGCACTTGTGGGTTGTGAGATTGACAGCAAAGAGTGGCTTATTTAAAGGAGGTAAGAAAGGCCTGCCAAATCAAAAGTACAGCATCTTAGAGAATGAAATTCTACTTTAATATTGCAAATGGTTAAAAAGTAAAAGAGAGAGATTAGCATGGAACAACATTTCAGTTCCTAAAATCTTTGTAGCAATTTTCTCTAAAGTGAAAATTTCTGAAAATATATTTCCTCTTAAACTTTCCAGTCTGCTGGTAAAGGCTCTGTGAAGAAGAATGGCAGGAAAGAATTGTGGAGAATGAGCTAAAGAGAAAACATTACTGAGTGGTTTCTCACTGTCAGTGTGAAGATTCAGCGGCCATCAGTCTGTGCACACCTTCAGCCTTTCATGGTCAAGTGCTGATGGAGTGCCAGGTATTTGTCAGGCATTGTGCCGGGCACTACAGAGGCAAATGTGAATATGCAAAGCACAGCGGAGCCCCAGCCAGGCTGGGCTGACTTACAGAGACTGCCGATGACAGTGTCATGTGTCACTGCCGTAACTGAGGTCTGTACATATTTGTAAAGGTGTACAGGGCCAGGAGTGACTAATTCTGTGTGGAATGGTATAGAGTGATTTCACAAGGCTAGGGAGATGGGGGAAAGGACTCAGGCTCAGGAGAAGGAATGTGCACGGAAGAGGTGAGACAGAAAGTGGGTGTTATAGGGAAGGTGTCATGCGTAGAAACCTCTCAGTAGGGAGCAGTTGGTGCCTGGCTCTCCCTGAGGATGTCCCAGTGTCAGCACCTCTCCATAGCACGTGCAGCGCCTGACTCCTCTGTCCTTGGGTCTCAGAGCCCTTGGGAAAGGCATAAGCTACAACCCTGTGCTTGACTCAGAATGCCTGACCTCAGATCTCAGCTCACTTCCTGTTGGTGGGACTTCAGCAAGTTTTTTTAAGCTTTCTATGCCTCAGTTTCTTCATTTCTAAAGGAAGTATAATAATAGTAGCTACGTTTTTTTTTGTTTTAGTGAAATAAGATAACGAGTTAAAATGACCGGAACTATGCCCACACAAGAAGAGTTTTTTGTTTCCTGTGGCTGCTATAATGAATAACCACAAATTGGTGTCTTAAAACAAAAACTTATTCTCTCACATTTCTAGAGACCGGAAGTCCAAAATCGGTATCACTGATCAAAAGTAAGGTATTGGCAGGACTGTGCTCCCTCTGGATGCTCTAGAGGAGAACCCACTGATTGCCTCTTTCAGCTTCTTGTGGCTGCCAGCATTCCTTGGCTTGTGGATACATCACTCTGACCTCTGCCTCCAGGGACACATCACCTCCTCCTTTTCTAGGTGTGCAATATTTCTCTGCCTCTTTTTTTATAAGGATGTTTGTAATTGCATTTAGGACCCACCCAGACAATCCAGAATAACCTCCCCACCTTAAGATCCTTAATCACATCTGCAAAGATCCCTGTCTCCATATGGGGTAATATTTACAGATTCCAAGGATTAGGACCTGATACCTTTTGGGGCCATTTCTCAGCCTTTCATAGAGATTACTTAGCTAATGTTAACATTATTATAATTAAAGCAAGAGAAAAAGATTATTTCCTTATTCTGGTGATTCTTAAGGAAGAAGCTTCTGAACTTGTACCCAGCTCACTGCTTATTGGTCCCAAGAGGTGGCAGGGCCCTCTATAAGAAGCTGGACACTCATTTCCATTGCAGGGAAGTGACAGAGAAAAGTCAAGATTCAAGTCTATTAGGGAATGGATAGCGTAGCAATTTTGTATTCAACAAATCCTTGAAGTAAGTTAGGGAGGCTGGGAATCAAGTGTTCACAATTGCTGATTTCTTAGTAGCGTCTCACCTCCCTGCAGCCCCTACCCTGGACTCTGCCCCCAAGCCACACGAGACATTTCCTGAAGACATTTCCCATTGGTCTTTCTCCTCACTTGCCCAACTTTCCTTAAAAGTTTCTGTTAATTTTTGCTTACCCCTACTTACCCTAAGAAGAAAGGTCTTTTTTTTGTTTGATTTGAAACTCTTGTGGTTCCCAAATTCAAAGCATTCTCCCTATTATATTTGTTTTTCTTCTAAATAAAGTCTCTCCTTGTCTTATTTAGATTTGGTTTTGACACTGGAATGCCTATTCTTATTGATTCCTTCTGCTTGATGCTTTATAGAAACTTTCCCATTCTGAGGGGGTTCCCAAAGCCAATGGTTTCATCAAACATTAGCAATTGCATACATAAAAAGAATGAAAATGATAAACACTGTTTTTTTTTTCAAATTGAAGGTAGAGGCCCAATATGGGATTGTGAAATCAATGTAAAGTTTTATAACAATAATTTTTTAAATTGCATGCAATATATGTATTATTTCAAGTGCTAGTGTCACCTATACATGTCAGTAATAGTATAATGACTAACACTGATATGGTAACCAACATCGTTCTAAGAGCTTTATGTATAGGAACATATCCCTAAGACATAGATCTTATTATCATCCTCATTTTTCAGAGGAGGAAATCAAGGAGTTAAACACTTTCCCAAGGACATAGTGATGGTAAATTCCAGAGGCAGTAAGCAAACCTGGAAGTCTGATTCTAAAAGTTACTGTACGTCTGGGTCAAAGAGTTTGAAAACCACTAGATGAAAAGAATATGTGCAAATCCCATTATCCTGACCTCCTCAAGCAAGTGCATTACCTTTGGAGACCTGTAACCTTCTTAGCAATCACAGGTGTTCTGGTTACTTTTGAATTTTAGCCAAATCATTCAATCAGTTTAAGAACAAAAGAGGAATGAAAGTGTATGTTAAAGAATAAGAAATCAAAATCTTCAAGGACATGCTTTTAGAGAGAGAAAATGGTTAACTGCTAGGATTACAGACCATAAAATATTGCTGGTATCATTCAAAAAACATTATTTCAGATGATAAACACATACTTCACAACTATATTTTCCAAGTATTGTGGGGTTCAAAGATAAACAGGGGTCCTTGTTTTCAAGTTATTTATAACCCAGTGGGAGAGGGAAGGAAACACAAAACATGAGTTCAATATAACTTTGTGAGTTCAATGATAATGAAATGCAGTGAGCACTTCAGGTGTGCATAAGAGTGGCAATGAACTTGGCCTTGAGGATCAAAAAAAAAAAAAAAAAAAGCTCATGGAGTTGATGAGCCGAATCTTGAGAGTAGAAGTATATGGAAAGGTGGGGCATGTTTATGAAATTATGGGTTGCTCCAACTCACTCACTGCCATTTTTCCTAGTAATGAGAATTACTTTGGAAATTCACATTCTGTATTTTTCTACAACATCCTAATAACTGAAGAAATGCTGAACCTTGCTAATAGCTGCTTTCTCCTACACCCTATTTGGTGCCTGTAAGGATTGCTGTCACAGATGAGAAAGAAAACAAAATTTCCACGATATCATGGCTATCCTAATAAGGATTAGTACCTAAGGAGTTAGTGCTTCAAAGATCAAAATGCTTTCTTTTGATTGATTCACTCCTTTTCAAGAAGATATCATAGACAGCAACTTTAAACTTTCCCTGCCTATCTCAATTAGACTGTGTCGAAAATCTACCACTTCTCCAGGCAGGACAAGCCATAAGAATATCTTCTTGTTCTAAACACATGCTTTTGTTTGCTTGTACGTTTTTAGGCGCATGGTCCGGGAATTGAACCTGGTTCTCCCACATGGAAGGTGAGCATTTTTACCACTGAACCACTCATGTAACCTCTAGACAACATGCTTTTAACAGCACATTTCATCATGCAACATTAGCTTTCGGCAACCCAGACTTCAGTATAAAATGTAGCAATCCAGTGTCATTTTAAAAAATTATTGGACCCATGTTTAGAAAAGCAGGGAGGTAGGATGATATATGCAATGCAAAAAGAAGACCTGAGTGCCCCATAAATCAGCCGGATGACCCTGGGCAATTTACTTCAGTTCCTCAAGCCTCAGTTTCCTCATCTATAAATGAAGGGGTTGGAATAATTGACATGGTTAGGTTTTAAATTTTTGATCTTGAGAGCATCTTAGATTCTTCTTTAGAACTAGAAGAAAAGACATTCAAGGTTCAAGTAGATCAGAGTCATAGAACAGCACGTTTCATTCCCAATTTCTCAGGCGAGCCAATATGGAAGTTGGCTTTTCTCTGAGGCTGGACCAAGCCATGCTTTGGACACAGGCTGTGAAATTGGCCCATCTGGTTGTGCTCCTGGGATTTCATCACAACCGTAAACTGTGCTTCTATGCTTGCTAGCAGCCTAGAGACTGCTCTGTTTGACCTCTCCTGTGCTGCTTTACTTCCAGCACGGAAAAATGCTCAAGCTCTTGTGTATTGCAGGCTTATGCTACCAGCTATTAGAGAGCCTACGGAGATTAAGGTATAAGGGAACAGAGTAGAGAAACCCACGTGGTGTCAAAGAATCAAGCTCATGGGGACCTTTAAACCCCTGAACATATGTAGATGAGTCCCCTTGAAAGTTCAGGGAAATAGCGTCTCTTCAGAGAGAATTATTTACCCGCTTGCTTCTCATTCATATAGAATGCCGATTAATACAAGAGAAAACCAGAGCTCTACTGGTCTAATGTGTGGATTTTATAGTTCTTTCGTTGTAAGTTCCCAGCTTTTACTGGTTACCCACTTTAATGGTTATTAAGGAAATGCCAAATCCTGCTCCCGGGCTGTTGCTATAGTGATTCCTGAGAGAGAAAAGCCAAGCATGAAGTATTCAGGTGAAATTTTTATCAAACCAATGTTTAAATTAAATGTGGATTTTAATTTATTTATTAAAATGTCTGAAATCCAGTGATCAGGGCACTGAAACACTACCTTCTCAACTACCTTTGGCATTTCCTCACGGAGTGCTGTTTATACACATAGGTGACTTCAGCAAGTGACACTTGCATTTTCCTCTTCTCGGATGAGGATTGCTGAACCTTGGTGAAGGCGGAGTTAAATGGATAAACTGAAGGAGTTACCTTTGCTGGACCTTTGATTCTTTGACTGTAGAGATCTAATTAAGAAGAGATTTTAAATATTTATTTTTCTTGAACACTGGCCCAAATGTTTTTAAAGACACAATAATTATACTTTGGGAACTTGGTTTAGATCAATTTTGCATACACCCTCATCAAAACTTTCCTGGTGTATTGGTTTGTTAACTGCCAGAAAGCAATATACCAGAAATGGAGTGGCTTTTAAAAAGGGAATTTAATGAGTTGCAAGTTTCTAGTTCTAAGCCTGTAAAAATATACAAACTAAGGCATCCAGGGAAAAATATTTTAATTTAAGGAAGGCTGATGGGTCAGGAACACCTCTGCCAGCTGGGAAATCACATGGCTGACATCTGCTGGTTCCTTGTCCCTGGGCTCCATTGCTTTCAGCCTCTGTTCCCGTGAGTATTCCTCACTTTGCTTTTACAGAACTGGCTTTCGTCTCTTGGCTTCCCTTGGTTCTGTCCAGGTTCTGGCTTGCTTTACATCTCATGGCAATGTCTACTGGGCTCCAAGCATCTCCAAACCTCTGTGTCTCTATTCTCTGAAGCAACTGTTCTCCAAGTGTCTACATCTGCTCTCTCTGTCAGCTCTGCCTTGTGGTTTCTCCAAAATATCTTCCCATTTTAAAGGACTAAGGAAACTAATCAAGGCCCACCTGGAATGGATGGAGTCACGTCTCCATCAAAATCAAAAGGCCACACCCACAATTGGGCATGCTACATCTCCATGAAGATAATCTGAAAAAGTTTCCACCTATAATACTGAATCAGGATTAAAAAAAATGGCTGCCCCCACAAGACAGGATCAGGATTACAACATGGCTTTTCTGGGGTACGGAATCAAACTGCACAGCTGGTATACCATGCTTTTCTTCCTATCCATATACTTTCAGACAAAATTGAAAATCTGGAATTGTGTCATAGTTACACACAGAAGCAAAGCTTTGAGAATGAGATGGATGGGGTTGGTGGAATATAAGGTTTCCCTGGACAGCAGTAGAAGAACAAATCATCTCTTGAGGATGGCAAATTGAAGGAATCCCTCTCAGCCTCTCCTTCAGTATTGCATAGACCAGGCATCAGCAAACGGGCCAGAGAATACATATTTTTGGCTTTGCATATTGCCTCGTTGCAAGCAGTCACCTCTGCCATTGTAGCGTGAAAGCAGCTATAGATAATACATAAATAAGTAAGCATGGTTAGGTTCCAATAAAACTTCATGAACAATGAAATCTGTCCCTCATATGTCATAAAATATTCTCTTTTTTTCCTCCAACCATTTAAATATGAAAAAAAAGCATACTTAGCTCACAGATGACTAAAAACAGAGAGCAAGTCGATTTGGTACTCTGACCATTGTTTATAGACCTCTGGTGCAGAATGTTTAAGAAAGTGGAATCTGATTTCAGACTGCCTGCTTTGAATTCCAGACTTCCTTTTTACATGTTTTACCTTTGGTTTTTAATTTAAGTTTTCTGAGTCTTGGTTACTAATAGTACCTAACATGTGGAGTTTTTATATGGGTTAAATAATAGACATAAAGCTTTTCGAATTGTTCTCAGCACAGTAAGTGGTCACTAGTGTAAGTAATTAGCATCCACAGAGGACATTGGGGTACTGTGGGAGATGCTTGGTCATGGTGAGACGGGAGTGAAGTAGCAAGATTTGATATTCATGCAAAAAGCCAGTGCGACTTAGAGTGAGCATCTAGCCACCCTCCCCTCTGTTCTGCAGTCGCCAAATCGATGCAGGCTGCCTTCCGTCCAGCTGCCTCCGGCTGCCCACTCCTGGTCACTGTCAGCGGCTCAGTTATGACAAATGCTTCCCTGTGGAAGTGGCTGCTTGTGCTCTTTGTGCCGGCACCTTCTGTCACTCAAAATTTAATCATTTTTATTTGCTTTCCACTGCAGTTTCTAAGTGTTGACACGGTGATTTCAGGGCTGGTCTCATCATCTTCAGATCTTATGATGGCCATTTTTTATACCTCATAAATCCAAAGAGGCAATTTTTTGCTGAACATTACACAGATGTTGGGAAGCACAGAACTGCCCTCTCCAAGCTGTAGATGGAAATGCAAAGTTTGTTATGATGGTGGCTGCTTTCTCTCCTCATTTAACTATTCCCATTTATTTTGGGTTCCTGGTCCTTTGAGGAGAATTTGGAAGTGATGAATATTTTGGGGGCAGAGTATGGAGAAAATAAGATAGGGATGTTATATTAGGAAGGAGTTTTCAAAATACCTAAAGGTTTTTCTACTGATGAATTTTCTTTTCTTTTTTGCACAGGATTGGTTTCAAATCTTTCAAATCAGTTTTCCCAAGAGAAGCCAAATCAAAATCTTAAAGTATTAATAATAAAAAGCAAGCTGCAGGAAGGAATGCTCTGGCAAAATATCATCTCTATCTTAGGGAAAAAACTAGGGGTCAATTTGGAGGACTCATAATGGAATCTACTGAAAACACTTTTTTTTGATTCTTAAAAATAGTGTCACATTTTCTGAGATTAGTCATTTTTATAGATTTATGGTTCCTGTGAACTTTTTTTTTACATGTGTGATTTCTTAATGAATTGTATTTTAATGAGTTCATCTTGCTTTTTAACTTAATTAAATCATCCATTCAAAGCATAAAAGTGTGGCTTCTGGAGTGAGTTCTAATCTCAGCCCTACCACTTAACTAGCTTTGTCACTTTGAACTCTGCTCAGTTTCCTATTCTGTAAAAGAAGAGAGCTGATAATAGCATCAACCTCATAGAATTGCTGTGAAGAGTAAAAGAGGTAGTACATGTGAAGTTCTTAGAATGGTGCTTACCACAGAGTAAGAATTCAAGGAAGGTTAGCTCTTTTCATTCATTGACTCATTTAGCCAGGAGTTCAGGTGTCACTGCCATGCTCAGATTCTGGCTCTTTACATTTACTAGATATGTGACCTTGGGCAAGTCAATCAACCCCCCTGAGCTTTGGGCTTCTCATCTGTAACACAGGTATAATAGTCCTTATCTCACAGTGTCGGTGTGAGGAGAAAATGAATTAATTCATTTAAGGCATATAAAACAAGGGCTGGCATATAGTAACTGCTCAGTGTTAGCTATTATTATTATTGTTATATGCCAAGGACCTATGGTAAGTGCTTGGCATTTTGAGATAAAGGACAGTTGTTGCCCACTCATAAACTGGTGAGGGAGACCACAGGGGAGCCAACAATTGCAGCAGAGTGTGATAACTGCAATAGCAGAATTTTTTTCTTTCCCAGAGGGTGTAAAAAACCTTTAGGTGACATCCCACAACTGTTTCTCTTCTTTAATACCGTTAGGATGATGGGCTTTCATTTTGGGTGTAGACCCACAATATTCAGCCTAAAGCTGAAAGCAGGTAGGTTTTGCAGTGGTCCAGGGGAGAGCAGATGAACTCAGACAGGCCAGGCCCACTATTCCACTCTATTTAGCAGTGAGTTCCTCAGCATCTTGGAAGCTCCATTTTCTCCTCTGTACGCTGATCTTACCCAAAATGTATGATTGTTTGGAGATAATTGCTTGGTAGCCCGGCATGTGGGAGGTATGGGGAAGCTACCATGATTAAAAGGCCACTATAAACACCAATGCCAAATTAGTAATCAGATTAGAAGAGCAGTTAATTATTCATTTAAATAAGGCTTCATTCCCTGGCTTTTTTTGATAAAACTTTAATATTCTAGTGCCTAAACTTATGGCGGTTCAAACAACATAAGTGTTTGAGAGAAAAGCATTTTGTTCACAAGAAAAATATGATCAAAACTGGCAGAAGAATTCTTTTAAAAGATATAATCAACGAATTTACTATTCCCTGATAAAGATATTTACTGGTGATTGTTGAGAGAATGTTTTCTATTGTTTTACACAAGTCCTACTACCCCTAAGAGACAAGGGTTCTGTGATTCAAATACTTGTAGAAATTCTGGGTTAAACAGGTGTTTTCACTGCAGAACTTTTCATACCTTTTAAGATAATAGGTGTGTCTCTGGGAGGGCACAGAGTGTGTTGTACTTCTCAGTTTATTTGACCATAATTTTTGCATATATTTATTCAGTGTCCTAATCCAGTAGAACTCATTTTGGAAAACAATGTTTACCTTCTTACATATCCATATAGAACCCATATAGGACTGCTGTGTGCTTCTACTAACTTCCCTGCTGGTGTCCCGAAGGTCAAAATATAAAACCATGCCAGACACAAAAGTGTTCTTACCAATTCCTGGAACTTACAGGACTCCCAGAGATTTCCCTTTGAACTGACTATAGTGAGTTCATAATAAGTACCTTAAACTTTTTTAAAGGAAACTTCCTCAAAGCATCAGATTAACACTTTGAAATAGAAAAAAAAAAAAAAAGCAAACAGGAAAAAAAGGAAAAGTGATAGTTGGTATCCTTTGCAAATGTGTGCTCTAGAGACAGCCTTTCCTCTCCGATTTGAAAGAATTCTGTTTTGCGCATTAAGAAAGGTTTCCCTTCTCTCTGATTCAAGTTTATGGTATATATCACTTTTAGGTAGTGCTTGTACAATGCTCAAAACCAGAAAGAAGGGCTATACATGTTGCATAGGTGAGGATATGCTGCTGGAAAGCAAATTTATCCTTTTGAAGAAGAGTGAAGAAAACAGCAATGTCCAAGGCTAGACACCAGAACATTCTACAGATGGCATGCATGGCAAAGTACCTGAACAGACACTTGAGGACGCACATGCATTCCTCAAATCCCAAGTCTACATGAAAACAAAAAAAAATACGCTTTGGGTCAAAACTTGTTTCTATAGGCACCCGCAAGTCTGAATTCACATACACGTAGGGAACCTTCCAATACCAATGAACATCGTTGGAGCATGTGAACAGTTTCACAGGAAGACCCATTCAGTGCTGACAAGCCTGCTTAATTGGTCTGCAGTCCTGGGCTCACAGGGAGCCAGTAGCCCAAGGGACCCATGTGTACCAGGGTGTGTAGGATTGCAGACGGCAGTGCTGTTTTTACGTGGTGGTTTGGGGAAATACACTCAGTTCTTAACAGGGAGTAAAGATGGATTTAATAAATTCAATAAAAGCTGTAACTAAATAATTTGAAGATCTTTAACACCATCATCTAACTGATTTTGCCTTTTCAACTTGTTCTCTCAAACTAAATTTGACCTGTCAGGCTGACACAGCCCATGTACATTGGATTATTGAAAAAAAAGCAATAAAATCATCAGGAACATAGAGCTTAGACTTTATAGTCTTGTAGGGAAGCTAAATGAGGAACTAGAGATGTTCCTTTAATTCGTGTTCAAGATAGGCATGTTAATTTTAGAAATAGCTTTTTCTGCTCTTTATTGAAATTTTGTGATTTTAAAAGATTTAAGACATTAATTATTAAAGTACTATACTTTTACAAGTAGATACTTGGTTATCCAAATTTAACTTAGTTTAATTTCTTACAAATATTTTGTGAGAAAAAATTAGTTAGTAGCCTAATGTCCATACTTCCTTGTTTGCCAATACAATATTTCTCTTCTGGTTGCCCCTGACAGAGAAAATAAAGTAAACTATACCTGAAGTCTTGCCCCAGGCAAGTGATGCAGAACACCTCCTAATATGCCCACTTTGTAGGCAAAAAAAGCTGAGTTATGGAGGTGGTAAGAAACCCAACTGGGGTTGCCCAGCAGAGATGAGGTGGAGATGGGATTTGAACTTCGGCACTGTCATTGGAGCCTGTACTCCTGGCCTTTGTGCTCTGGCCTCCCCATAGCTTAACATACAGTTCGGACCCATTCTGAAGTCCCTCCAATTCCTTGAGGCCCTCCATCACACAAGGAGGATGGGAAATGGAAGCACATGTAAGAGGGGAAAAAATACCACAGTCTCTTTTGAATTCTAAAAGAAGAGCTCCCAGAATGTTTTGAACTATGACATTAATGTTAAGTGTCTTCTTTCCCCATGACTCCTTTCAAGAGGCTGGCCTGCACTAGACCCATTACGCCATGGTCGTATGGTCATATTTCATATATAGACATCGACATGGTTAGGAGACAAGCAAATTTTGCCCAAACCAATTTCCTTTTATTAAATGCTAGAGGGGAAGACAGTAAGAGCAGAGGTAGGGCACCACATTGATTTCCTTAAGGTCATGTTTTGTCTGGCATAACATTCTCAATAATGATGACAGGGGAGTGTTTGATGGAAGTACAACAAGATGCATGAACAAACTTTAGAATAATACTCGAAGGGGAACTGTGGGTATCCCAGCTCACATGCTATGGTATTAAATACATTCTAATCCTGGGGCCAAGGTAAGTTTTGCTTATCTTTCTCCACTTCTGCAGATCCCCAAAATTCTGCCTGGTACTTCCCATTAAGTTTTCCTTCTCAGGTCTCTTACCTTTTTTCAACTGGAGAAATGCTTTCTGGTAAACTAATGAACCTTGGGTCATTAGTTCAAATGATCAAATTAGATCAGATGCTGCACACTTCACAAGCTGGTTCAAATCATGACTGTCTCAAGTGGGTGGTCATGTGCCCATCCATGCTGCATCCTTATTCCTATTGGAATCAGTGGCCAGTTCCCAGGACCATCACTCCCAGGTGATGGACAACCAACTCCCTCTGAGCTCTCATAGCACTCTGGACAACACTGATGATTAATATCATTTCATGCCTTTTCCCGCAAAGTTAAAGTTCTGTGTGTGTTTAGTTTGACACTATTATGTACCCCAGAAAAGCCATCTTGTGGGGCCAGATTTATTGTTTAGGGTGGCATTCTAGTTTGCTAGCTGCTGGAATGCAATATACCAGAAATAGAATGGCTTTTAAAAAGGAAATTTAATAAGTTGCAAGTTAATAGTTTTTAGGCTGTGGAAATGTTCCAATTAAAGCAAGTCTATGGAAATGTCCAGTCAAGGAAGATACCTTGGTTCAAGAAGGTTGATGAAGTTCAGGGTTTCACTCTCAAGTGAAAAGGCACATGGCAAACACAATCAGGTTTCTCTCTCCTCTGGAAAGGCACATGGTGAACACAGTCAGGGTTTCTCTCTCATCTGGAAAGGCACATGGCAAACACGGCATTATCTGCTAGCTTTCTCTCCTGGTTCCTGTTTCATGAAGCTCCCTGGGAGGCATTTCCTTCTTCATCTCCAAAGGTTACCAACTAGCAGACTCTCTGCTTCTCATGGCTATGTCATTCTCTGCTCTCTCAGAATCTCCAGTTTTCTCCAAAATATTTCCTCTTTTATAGGATTCCCATAAACTAATCAAGATCCACCCGAATGTGGAGACATGTTGTCACCTAATTCAGCTTAACAACCACTCTTGATTGATTCACATCTCCAGGGAGATGATCTAAATACAGTTTCAAACATACAGTACTGATCAGGGATTAGAAGAAACGGCTGCTTTACAAAATGGGATTAGGATTAAAACATGTCTTTTCTAGGGTACATACATCCTTTCAAACCATCACAGGTCGGAAACTTTGAGTAAATTGTTTCCATGGTGATGTGACACTCAGTTTTGGGTGTGATCTTTTTGGTTAGATTATTTCCGTGGGGCTATGACACAGCCAATTGGTGGTACAGATATATGGAGATATGACTCCACCTATTCAAGGTGGATCTTGATGAGTTTACTAGAGTCCTTTAAAAGGGGAAATATTTTGGAGAAACTCAGATGCAGACACTTGGAGAACAGTTGCGTCAGGTCTGATAGATACACAGATGTTTGGAGATGCTTGGAATGTTGACAGAGAAAGCAGATGTTTAGACATGGGCAGAGCCCAGTAGATATTGCCATGTACCTTCCCATGAGATGCTAAGCAAGCCAGAACCTAGAGAGAGCCAAGGGAAGCCAAGAGATGATACCCAACCCCAGAAAAGCCAAGTGAGGAGCCCCTACAGGAAAGAGGCTGGAAGCAGTGGAGCCCAGATGCAAGGGACGGACCAGCAGATGTCAGCCACGTATCTTCCCAGCTGACAGAGGTGTTCCATATCACATTAGCTTTTCTTTTTTTTCTTTCTTTTTTTTTTAATTTGCATATGGGCAGGAGGCACCAGGGATCGAACTCCAGACCTCCAGCACGACTGGTCGGAGCTCTGCCTGCTGAGCCATGGCAGCCGCCCACATTAGCTTTTCTTGAAAAGTAATTTTTTTGGTACTTTAATTTGAACATTTTCATGGCATTAGAACTGTGAACCTGTAACTTAATAAATTCCCTTTTAAAAGTCATTCCATTTTTTGGTGTATTACATTCCAGCAGTATTAGCAAACTAAAACACTGTGTTATCAGTAATTCAGTAATACTGCTACAGCTTAAGCATTTGAGGACTTTCTTTGTGATACATTACAAATGCAGAGTCTTGAGATTATTTTTGAATGTGTTCAAGGTAGCCACCTACCTATCGTTCACAAAATTAACTATATTAAAAGCTGTCATTACATTTAATAATATTCTCATCTCTAGGAAAGTGTGATTTGGGTAGAGAGTATTTCTTAGAAATTGCAGCAGATCTTGCTACTGGCCTCCCAATATTTATTCACCTCTGAGGATTGTGCACAGCTATGGGGTATAATTCTCAGCCTCTCAAAGCTATAAGTGCAAATTTTTCTTTAGGACTTCCAGAAAGGTTTAAAGGAAACTGACAACTGGGAGGTGAGCTGTTTGGATTTTATCTCTTCCTAGAAAGCAGGTATGATGACTGGATCTCTAGCAGCTATTACGGACCATGAAATAACTATGGCTATGGTAAAACAGTAAGATACAAAATTCCTGGGTCTTTGAAGCTTATGATAGATTACATGGGTGTCTGACTTCTATGCTTCTTTTATGTGAGAAAGAAATGAATTTCTGTCTTATTTAAAGCACTTTTTTATTTGCCTCTATTTTTTTGTTTGTTTGTTTCTGGTCTAATATTATTTGTAGGCAAATCTAATTCTAGTCAATAGAAAGGTTAATTTAAGTGACTATCCAATCAAATATTAAGTCTTATGGCACAAGAAAGAAGTTAACATGAATTCAGTAATAATATCAAGACTTTTATAAAAGGACAATATATTGCTCCTCAAATTTCTGGACTAAATTAGGGTGAATTGTTAATATGACAAAATAGGAATGCAATTCCAAATTTTCATGACCAGTTGGAAGATATTTGGAGCAGCTTTGTAATATGTCAACTTGACTAGTGGCTCCATTTCTCCGAATTCCCTTTCCTGTGTGTTTCTAGGTAGGGTGGGCCTCAAGGGAGATCCTATAGAAGATTTTGCAAGGCAGCTGTAAAGCTGCAGCTATTTTGTAACTCACACCCATGGTTGTATATATGCTGGTTCAACTCTAATATTAATGTGCAACTAATGAGTTGAACTCAGCTGCAACTGCTGCAACTTTCCCTAGATGCTCCCAGTCTCTGACTCCTGGGTAGTTGTGTGTGCTTAGCTCCATGATGAAAGGCCGATTTTTGCAGACACTCACGCTATCCAGATCAGAGGCAGTAGGAACTGGCACAGATTTCATTCCATCCTTGCAGGTTCCAGCTCACACTTGTGGATTCTAGCATTCTCTTTCCCTTGCCCACTTTACCTCCTTCTTCCTTTCACTGCTTGCAGAGTAGATGTTGAGCTCTAACATCAGGTACAAAGGAAACCTTACAGAGACCACTTAGAGCTCCCACTATTGCTGAAGGTCAAATCCCTGTGACAGATCCCTTCATGTTTATGGGTTCTCTTAGTGGTTCTACTTCTCTGATAGAATTCTGACTGATACAATGTGCTCTCTTAAAGTAACATAAGATTCAAGAGGAATAAATAGGTGCAAGGTAGTCCAATAAGGAATGAAAGACCAAAAATAAAATCTAAATAGACAGAAGTAGAAAAGGGGGGTCTTACGTGTCATTCTTGATCTCAATACATGGTTAAATAATTAAACAGATATTTATTAGGTTCTCAATAATTTCAAGACACTGTACTAAATACTGAAATTAAAGTGATAGGCAATAGATTTAGTTCTTGCCAACTTAGTACAAACTCTTCTAAGTATTAGATAAATAGCAATGTACAGAAAACAGAAAAATATTTGTCCTCATGGAGTTTATAGTCTAATGGATTCAGACAAGCAATAAACATATGACTATATAAATAAAGTATTATATATCAGCTCATAATAAGTGAAATGGGGAAAAACCATGTAGTGAAGGACTAACAACCTCTACATTGCATGGTTATGACAGGGATTCAGAGACAATATATGCAAAGTTCCTGGCCCACGGTGGACTGTCCATGAACTGTTGTTTTTGTTCTTGTGACTCTTATTAGGATGTGGCGTGGGGATAAAAAGAAGAAGAAAAATGTGACCAAAATCCATGGAGAGGAACCATGCAACTCAGTTACTGATTGTTTTTGTTATTTAAAGGAAAAAAGAAATAATGGGATTCTGGCCTCTAGAATATGAGGAACTTAAAAAAGAAAGAAATAGTTCTCCCTTTTGATAAGAAACTAAAAGAAAAACTTCATTAATGAAGAGAATCAAATAAGACAGTCTCAAACGTGGCATAAAAAAGTATAAATGATGTTATGCTTTTAACTATACATTAAAAAGTATAAATGAACACGGAATATAAGGGGGAAGAAAGTAAAGAGGTCTGAACCATCTTTAAGACACTCTTATTTCTCTAATGTAGAAAACCTCAACATATTGATAAGGGAGTAGAAAAAAAAGTTTAGCGATTAGTTAAGACCAAATTAAATACAATGGGCTTCATTTGTAGGGAAGATTGTAAGCAGCACCTGCCTGTATCATCAGTGGTTGCATAGAGTAGCAAGTCTCAGATCCTGTCCCTTGTGTGATGAGAGGTGCCCTGCACTGCAGAATGAATGAAGGACTGAGGCAGGGTGGGGAAAGCAGCCACAAAAATCTGGGCTAGGGCCTGGGGCCAGCTGTGCTGAACCAAATGGCCACAGTGACCCCAAAAGACTAGCGGATGTTTTCAATTTGGCTGCCTGGGACATCCGCAAAAACTCCAAAATTTTTACTGAATTCTATGCAAACCAATTCTATAGTTTTCTAATGGAGGAAATATTGATGTTCTGGCAACACTTCCTTGTAGAAGACAACCTATGAGAAGGTCAAGATGACAACAAATAATCTTTTTGTTTGAGGCAATAGGGAGGCAAATTATTAACAGATTATTCTAACTAGAAGGCCCTGAGATACAGCCAGCCTGTTTTAACCCTGTTATGTGCCTGAGCTGTTGAAAGTCCTGAAGGCCTATTTTGAGAGAGACGTCATTGAAGACTAAACACATTTGAAAGCTGGAAATGATTTGGGGTTAAAGTTTGCAACAGATGATTTGCAAACTTTATGAGGAAATGGCCACAGTGAAAATCAAGGAGGAGAGACCAGGCATGGTCGTCGTTATGGAAGCCTTGCTTGGCACCATGACCCAGGGACACCTCCACTAGCATGTTCAGTTACCTATTTGCTTATCATTGAGGGTAGGAACCAAATGTTTTCAGCACCTTCTTCTCGGTGCCTAAGGCAGTGATGGCTCATGCAATCAGAATGATAAAACAGCCCTCATAGAACACTTACATTTTGCCCTGTGTTGTTCTAGGCTCAGCCATATCCATCCATGTATTCCTCACAACAATCCTCTGCTTTAGGTGCTATGAGTATTTCCATTTTTCAGATGCAGGAAAAGGGCCCAGTGAGGTGACAAAACTGGCTTAAGATCACACAGCTAGTAAGGTGACAGCCTGAGTCTGTTTACCAAAGCCGGGTGTATACTAGCATATCAAACAGCTTATTAAAAAATGGTTATCCTAGCACAACAGTATCATTAAAACTATATAAGAAAATGCCCACTTATGAGAACAGCAATTATTTTCATCTTTTTAGTTTACCACTATTGAGCTGAGATGACATTTGTACTACAAATGCTTAAGGGAGGGCTTGGAAACTCTCTTGTGGCAAAGAATACTGAAACACAAAAAGAGATGTGACTTTTTATTATTGATTAAATATAAATTGAAGTTACATATGGATATAGTTGGACATAACTGTACAAAACAACAAAAACTTCAATGTGACCAATTTAAATTTTCTTTATTGTAAAATACATATACAAAAAAGCAATAAATTTCCAAGTACATTTTAATGAGTAGTTATAGAACAGATTTCAGAGTTTGGTTTGGGTTACAATTCCATAATTTTAGGTTTTTATTTCTAGCTGCTCTAAGGTACTGGAGGCTAAAAGAACTATCAGTATAATGATTCAGCACTGAAGCCTGATCTTCTCTGTATAACTCCACCATCACCTTTGATCTTTCTCCCACTCTTTGGGGTTATTTAGGCTATGCCCATTCTCACCTTTTAATGTTGGAAGGGGTTCTCAATAATATGGGATAGGGGGATGCAACTAGTTGATAATCTGGAAGGGCTGGCTTCTCTGCATTTCAGGACTTACCTGGTCCAAGGACCCATCTGGAGGTTTTGGAGAGCTACCCTAGTGCATGGAAGCTTTGTAGAATCTTATATAATACCCTAGGTATTCTTTAGGATTGGAGAAATTGTTTTGGTTGGGGTTTGGTAAGTTATTATAGGTAGCAATGTCTAATTGAAGCATGTGCAAAAGTGACCTCCAGAATAGCCTCTCAACTCTGTTTGAACTCTCCCAGCCACTGATACCTTATTTGTTACACTTCTTTCCCCCCTTTTGGTCAGGATGCTCATTGTTGAACCCATGGTGCCAGGGGCAGGCTCATTCCTAGGGGTCATCTCCCATGCTGCCAGAGAGACTTTCACTCCTGGTTGTCATGTCCCACGTAGGAGGAGGGACAATGGTTTCACCTGCAGAGTTAGGCTTAGAGAGAGTGAGGCCACATCTGAGCAACAAAAGAAGTCTTCCAGAAGTCCTCTTAGGCATACCTATAAGTAGGCTAACCTTCTCTGCTACATACATGAGCTTCCCAAGAGCAAGCCTCAAGATCAAGGGCTTGGCCTATTGATTTCGGTGTCCCTAATGTTTGGCACAGTATCCGGGGTTTCCCTGGTGGAAAAGTTTAACAGTTCCATAATTCTCCTCTCATCCCTTAAGAGACTTTGCCAATTCTTTTTGATTATCTGCTTAATATACACTAGGATGTATCCAGGCATTACATTAAGCTATACAGGATTAAAGGCTCTCATTCTTATTCTGGGCTCCCTGTGTTTGGATTATTTAGATGATCTATCCAGACAGGTTGAGTTAGATTATGTGCTACAGAAAATTTAGGTTCTGGACATAACAAAACTTTCTTCCTTTCATCTCAAACAGTAGTGAAGTTAAAAATATAGGCAAAATCTTCCTTACTCTTGCATTCTGAATTACCTTAATCCTAACCCAATGGGGATTTATCTCTAAATACCAGGTTATACATATAACAGGTTATACATAAAACAGCCCCTCAAAATACAGAAATAACAATTACCACTCCAGACTAAATATGACTGCTATAAGAGCTTGCAATCTAGGCCCCAGTTTTCTTATAAATATTTTCTAAATGAGATCATACAATATTTGCTCTTTTGTTTCGGGCTTATTTTGCCTCACCAAATATCCCACAGGTTCATTCACAACATCACATGCCTCACAACTTCATTCCTTTTTGCAGCAGCACCATGTTCAATCATATGTTCACATCATTGTTCACCAATCTACTTCTCAGTCCATGCATCTTTCAGCCACCTCTATCTATTGGGTCTCATGTATAATGTCCAAAGTCAATAGCCTATCGACACTCTCAATTTAGGTAATTTCATTGCTGCCAAGAGAAAGATAGCCAATAAACACAACCTTACCAAAGAGAAAATTCAAACTTCTCCCTAACTTTTGTTCCTCCCCCCATTATGTACTGCTATTGCTGTGGTACTGTTGATGTTTTCCTGTTAAACATAGCCCATAGCATGCAATAGCAGTTTCCCCCTTATACCCCGAAATTATACACTCTTTGTACAAAGTTTGCAATAGTTCGTGCAAGAACTTATTTATACTTCAACTTTATTTTAACATCTAAATGATAGTAATTGTGCACTGAAAAGACCACCACTAAATTGTAAGATTAGATGAAATAATGTGAAATTTTTCTTCAAGATTCTGTCTGCATATGCATTATTAAATTCAATCTCTACAACAGCCCTAGAGAAACTAAGACCAATATTTCCAATTTCAATTTATCAACAAGAACACTGAAAATCTGACTGCAGAAGTCAAAGAGAGAACGAAGGTAGAACAGGAAGTTATTTGAAACAGCAATTCTGAGTTGAAAGTCTTATGCCATTTTCACTATGCTGCATTTTCTAGTGGTTTGCGATATTTTAGGGATACAAGAGGAACGGTATAGAAAGACCAGGTGTCCCAATTTGTCACAGAGTAAAGCCATTCTCCAGCTGTGGGGCCTTCAGTGCTTAAAGCTAGAAAAGTCCTGAGAAACAGGGATATGAGGCCCTCAATCTGTTATCCTGTTTAGATCGTTAGCCAAGTTTCTCAACCTTATTTTTCTTATTAATAAAATGGAGACAACAAAATAAAACTATCTACGCCACAGAAGTGTGAGAAATTGAATCATGGAACTAAAACTCTAATATCTAGTAGACAAACAGTAGACATATATTACATAGACTTCCCGTGGAGATTCCTAAAAGTTCTAGATTTCCCAATGGGCAAAGATAAAACAAAAAATGTTTGTTCTTAATAGGGAAAATTTTGTCAACGTTTTCCTTGCTTCTGGATTTTAATGTATTTGCTTACACAGACCACTGATTTGAGCAAGCTGCTCCATCTTCAGCCACATGCTAGTTTGAAAGAAAATGTTATGCTTACAGGTTTCCTTTAGATAGATTTTGTATGCCTGCAAAGTCTAGCCAGAACTCCAGAATTTCAATCGCTTCTTAGCTCTTAAGAGCTGGTCAGAAAATACTCTCACATGCTTGTCAGGTGTTAAGGTTGAGAAAGTCAAGACTTTTTACAGTTAGCATATGAACTCATAGGTTATAATGACTAAATGTTGTCACTTTTTCACAAGCATAGTAGAACAAGGCAATAATGACCCAAAAGCAATGGGGAAGGATTAACCCTTTTTTTCTAATGTACTTTAATTAATATTATTGTCCTGAAGAGATGAGATGGAGTTGATGCATGACCTTATATACACTTGTTTTCCCATTTATTTGAACCACATAGAAAAACTTATAAATTACACACAATTCAGATTTCCATTTTATAAGGGAGATGGTGAATTCTGAGAGCAATTACAAGAAACTGAATAATGGTTGCTCTTTAGAACACTTCTTTTTTGGTATTCCCATTCCTTCTGCTTTTATTCCTGTCCTTTTATATCTTCATTAGAGGCATTTATTATAATTGGACATTTCTAATTGGAATGAAGCTCTCAGAAAAAGCTATTGCTGTAAACACAAGAAAGAAAATGTCAACTCTCAGGATGATTACCAGTATTTTTGAGTTATAGAATGATTTTATGACTTTCTCAACCATGATAACTAAGATTGGGGAAAAACTTAAAATATGGGATGTGTTTTAAATCATTGCATTTGATTATTCTAAAAATGGTAGCTATATTTATAGGATATTCCCATAGATGTGTAATGATATATAGAAGGTAGTTTAATGTTTTAAATCAACTAGGTATATAACATGCTATTGAACTCCTACTCAACAATCCAAAGAAAGGAAAACAGTTGTTCAACAAGTCCATGATACTAAATAACTGAGTTGACCAGTGATCTGACTCAGAATTACATCACTAGCTCCTACTTCTTATTTAATCCCTTACTCTCAACTTTTGTCAGACCAGTCTATTTTCACGTCCTGGAACTTGTCAAACTCTCCCTTATCTTCAGTCTTTTGCATAGGCTTTTCACTCTGTTTGGGACATTCTTTCCCACCCACTGAAATGTCCAAATTCCCTGGCTAGTACTTTTCATCACTTCTTGCTCAGTCATCCATTCATTCTAGGCATATTCCAGTGAAGTCCCTCACCGACATGTGTGCAGGATGTGGGCAGGAGTATAGTCATGAACAAGATACTCAAGTCTCCTCCCCTTGGGATTTACAACTTTGAAGGAACGTGGTGTCTCCATCCCCCTCCCTTCCTTGTTCCTTCTCAGTTTTGCCCCTGGTGAGCCTTAGAGTAATAATCTTGAAACCGAGTGTAGAAAAGCAATCAATAGTCACAAGACAAAGGTTGATGGCCTTACAGATTAATTTACCTAAGAAATCTACAAGGAGTCAGTAACTCTAAGAGTCTACCGTCATCTTCCTATGAAGGAGCTGGGAAAAAGGCTGGTCCTGCCTTGGCTACACAACTTACATGGGTGGCAGAGATTAAAACTGAATGAAGGGGTGGGGGATAGAAGCAAATCCTAGATACCTGCCTGGTCTGAGTCAAAGGCCTTCCTAAGAATTACCAAGTCATTCTGCCCTTACTGCAATGTATTGTAATTCTGTCACTTTGTCTGTTTTTCCTACTAGGCTCTAAGCTACCTATTCATTTTATGTCCTTGGAGTCTGCCCCAGAGTTTAATGTTCAGTAAACACTTTAATGAACAAATGAAGCAGAGCAGCCACCAAGAATGGCTGTGCAGGTGATGTACTGCATGCCTCCCACCTCCACAGGGTGCTATTCATATGGACCCGGGGACAGCATGTCTGCCTGGGACTCAACACACATGATATGACGTGGCTTTGGGAATTAACTTATAATATTCAGTATCTGATAAATGGTAGACTTATGATAGTGTGTCTAATAGAAGACATGCCCAGTATTCCCCTTCATTTTTAGTACTTGGTCACACATTTAGGGGTGAAGGAAAAATTCTCTGTCCACCCCAATCCACAATCCACAGACCATCTACTCTGTTTCTGGTATATTGAAAGTGAAATGGGATTTAGAGTGAGACAGACGGATTTAAATTAAGATTTTGTTACCTAATTGCTAGGTGACCATGGCAACATTAATTATCCACTTTCTTTATTTGTGAAATGAGGATGAAAATATCTAGCTCTTGGGTTTGTTTTGCAGAAAATGATGTGAAACATTTAGCACAGTTCCTGCCACCTATAGGTATTTCAAACATATTAGATACCCTTCTTCCCCCACCCAACACTTTCCTGTTTCCAGCAGTCCTAGAAGATGCTTTCCTTTATTGATAGTAGAAACCAGAATTTCTATTAAGGAAACAAAAAATGAATAGGACAAAAACAAATTCAAACAAATAGAGGAAGAATTACAATCAAGGGAAATAGATGCTAATGTACAAATTGCTATACTAAAAAGAATAACTGGTGGCCCCAGGTTAGGCTGAGCACGCTGTGTAAAGGAGTTGATATTTAAGCAAAATTATGAAGGACCAGTAGGATTTTTCCAAGCAAGAGAAAGGGAAAGGACATTCTAAGAAAAGGTAATAGCATGTACCAAAGCATGCAAGCATAAAACAACACAGCATGTTCTGAGAATCATAAGTAGTGTAATATAAATGGAGCATAGGAAAAAATAAAGTCATAGTGGGAAATGTGACTTAGAAAAGAACTTAGAAAGCTCATCATGAAGGATTTTATATAAATAACAATAAAAAGGAGTTTGGACTTAATTCTGAAGAAAATGAAGAGTCTTGGGAACTTTTAGCTGGTGACTGAGTTATGGTTTTACAATGGATACTTAACAATGATACAGAAGATGGATTGGCAGAGTGTGTACACATGTTTAAAAATCAGTTTTATTGAGGTATAATTTACCAATATAATAACCCATTTTAAATGCACAATTCAATGAGTTTTGACTAAGTGACGCACAGGCATGTACCCACAACCCAATCATGACACAGAACCTTTCCATCACACCTCAAATCCTCTTGTTCTTCTATATAGTCAGTCTCCTCTCAACATTCTTGACCATTGACAACCACTGATTTGCTTTCTATCACTATCATTTTGCCCTTCTAGACTTTCACTTGGCTTCTTTCTCTTAGCATAATGCTTTTGAAACTCATCCATGTGTTGCATGTATCAATAAATTGTTCCTTTTCATTGCTGAGTAATATCCTATTGTACGAATATACCACATTTTTTTATACCCATTCATTACCTGATGGACATTTAGGTTGTTTCCAGTTTAGGGCTTTATGAATAAAGCTATTGGAATATTCAAGTACATGTCTTTGTTTGGATATTTATCTTCTAGTTTCCCTTTAGTAAATAGCTAGGAGTGGATTGGCTGAGTCATAGTGTAGCTATATGTTTAAGAAAGAAAAAAACAATACTTTTCAAAGCACTCTTCAACAAGTAGTTTCAGGAGAGTTCCCAGGGTTTGCCATGGGCTATGTGGACAGAGTTTTAAAATTGTGTTTGTCTTTATTTTTGAGTTGAAAGAGATAATAATATACTCTGGATACAATTTCTTTATCAGATATATATATTGTAAATATTTGCTTCTAGTCTGCCTTTTTACTTTCTTAATGGTGGCATTTGTGCAAAAGTTTTTAATTTTGTTCAAGTCCATTTTATCATTTTTTCTTTTATGGTTCTTGCTTATTGCATACCATCTCATAAAATTATGCCTAACCCAAGTTCTCAAAGATTTTCTTTTATGGCTTCTTCTTTTAGGAGTTTCATACTTTTAACTCTTACATTTAGAGGTAGGCTACATTTTGAGTAAATATTTGTATAAAGTGTTAAATAAGGGACTTGGAACTCTTATTCTTTTTTTTCTTTTATTGATCGGTCTGGCTAGAGGTTTATCCATTTTATTGATCTATATAAACAATCAGTTTTTGCTTTTATTGATAATCTCTAGTAATTCCCTATTAATAGTTCTGTTTTCTCTTTCATTGAGCTTTACTCTTATCCTTATACTCTTCCTCCTATGCTTAAATTGAGTTTTTCATTTGCTCTTTTTTGCTGTTTCTTAATGTGAACGCTTACATCATTGACTTTAGACCATTCTTATTTAATAAATAAGCATTCAGTGCTCTTAATTTCCAATTAACCACTGCTTTAGCAATATCCCATGAGTTTTATGTTGTATTCTAATTTTTGTACAATTCAAAACATATGCTAATTTTACTTATGATTTATTATTTGAATGATGGGTTATTTGGAGTTGTAGCACTTAATTTCAAAACAGTCTGGAATTTTTATATTTTTTTAATTTTAAATTTTTATAAACAGTTGTTTTTCTGTTATTAATTTCTACTTAGATTCTGTTATGTTCAGAGAATATAATTTTCCATCTATTTTAACAATTATTGAGACATTTTGTAATCTACAATATGTTATGTTCTATCTTGGTGAATGTTCTCTGTACACTTGAAAACATTGTGTAATCTTCATTTGTTTGGTGAAGTGCTTTTTAAATGTCAACTAGGTCAAGTTGATTTTTCAAATCTTTTACAACCTTAGTGATTTTCTGTCTACTTGTTCCATCAATTACTGAGAGAGGATTGTTGAAATTTCCAAATGTAATTGGTAGATTGATCTATTTCTGTTTTTGGTTTTGTCAGATTTTTTCCTTATCTGTTTTGAATTTCTATCATTAAGTTCTTATATAGTAAGGGTTGTTATGAAATGAGTCATTTATAATTATGAAATGTTCCTTTATATAGCTGGTAATATTCCTTATTCTTAAATCTCCTTTGTCTGAAAATAAGGTGAATTATCTATTTCACTTTTCTTTTGATTAGTGTTTGTGTGGTATAACTTTTCCCATCATTTGATATTTAATTTATGGGTCTATATATTTAAAGTCAGTTTCTTATAGGCAGCAAGTGAATATGCTTTGCTTTTTTATTCCAGTCTTACAGTCTAAGCTTTTTAATTGGGATGTTTAGATCATTTACAGTTATTTATATAATTTAATAAATACATTATTTCTTTAGATTATTTACATTAATAACAATGTAATTATTGATATTGTAGAGTTTGAAACTACAATCTTGCCATTATCTTTCAGTTTGCCCAATCTATTTGTTTCTGCTTTTACTCTATTCTTGTTTTCTTCTGGATTGAGTTTATTAAAAATTAAATATTACTTTCAATATTTACTTATTAACTAGATGTTTAAAAATTTTTTTTAAAGAGTCTTCTCTAGAGTTATAAAATACTTCTTTAACTCATTACACTCTATGTTTAACTAATATTATATCACTGCATGTATATATGTAAGAACCTTAAAATGGAAAACTTTTTCTTCTCTCTTGTTCTCTATGCTGTTATCATACATTTTATTTTTTCAAATGCTATAAACCCTACAACACATGCTATTATTTTATCATTTCCAGGGTTTTTCATTCTTTTGAGAAATATGGTGTCATTTTCTTTCTGCCTTGAAGAAGTTCCTTAAAATTTCTTTCTGCAGGTTTTATAATAATAAATTTTCTCAGCTTTGGCTTATCTAAAAAAAGTCTTTGCTTTCACTTCACTTTTGAAATACACTTTTGCTGGGTAAAGGATTCTAGGTTTAATGTTTATTCTTTTAGAATTTCAAGGATGTTACTAAATTTTCTTCTTTCTTGAATAATTTTTTATTAGAAGTCTGTGATAATTCTTATCTTCCTCTCTCTATATATAATATTTTCTTCTCTTCTGGCTGCTTTTAAGATTTTTCTCTTTACTATTTTGAAGTGTTTTCTTTGTTCTTTGAGTTTCTTTGAATTATGGGTTTAAAATTTTTATCAAATCTACAATTTTTGGGCCATTATTAAAAAAAATTGCCTCACATTCGCTCTCTTCTTTTTCTGGTACTTCAATTACAAGATGTTAGAACAGTTGAGATTTCCTATAGATCACTTGGTCTCTATTGTTTCTTTCTAATCTTTCTTCTCTCCTGATTCATTTTGGATAGTTTCTATTAATATGTTTTCAGGTTCACTGATCTTTTCTTTTGCATAATCTAATCTGCTTTTAATCCCACCCAAAGTATGTTTTAACTCTGGAGTCTTTAATTTTGCTTTGGTGCATATTTAGTTACTTGAAATCAGTTTCATACTTTCAGGACATGTCTTTAAGA
The DNA here is from genome assembly GCA_004026745.1 of Myrmecophaga tridactyla. Taxonomy (NCBI): domain Eukaryota; kingdom Metazoa; phylum Chordata; class Mammalia; order Pilosa; family Myrmecophagidae; genus Myrmecophaga; species Myrmecophaga tridactyla. The sequence goes on along the minus strand of PVIY010000815.1, from coordinate 9,167 downwards.
TTTCTTGGTGCAGATCCAGAGCCCAAGGTACTGTGTGTACACCACAATTGGGCTTGGTTAGTGTTCCCATAGGGGTTGTCTTATTCATTTTGTTTCCTCCAAATCTGAGTGCAGTGTCCAGTACTTTAAAACTTCTTGACAAATGTTTGTTGATTGGATGGACAGATAAGTTAATTTGTTGACTTATCCAGTTAAAAGTAATGAGACTACATTTGAATTCAATAAAAACATATTTGCATTTGTCAGCATGTTAAAACTACTAATAGATTGTTGATTAAAAATTTAAAAATATTCTTCCTACAAGTTTGCTGGTATATAATTTTGGCTAGATTCAAACACAACTAAATACAAGTTGACCAAAAATGGCCAGTTATTAAAAAACAGATACCTAGGTACTGAAGATGCTATAGGAGAGTAAAAAGAACACTGGGTTTCAAAGCAAAAAAAATCTCAATTTGAATCCATATTTTTCTGCATATTAGTTGAGTGATCCTAGGCAAGTTGCTAATGGCTTTAAGATGTCCAAAACTGTGATCCAAGTGCTAGTCATCACTTTTGTGGATAAAATTTTACTGGAGCATAGCCATTAGTTTAAGTATTGTTTATGAACGTTTTCTCATTAAAGCAGCAGGTTGGAGGATTGTGACAGACTCTATGGCTCACAAAGCCTAAAAAATTTGCTCCCTGGTCCTTTATATAAAAACTTTGTTGACTTGCTCATTAGAGCTTCAGTTTTTCATCTGCAAAATAGCAATGATGATATCACTCTACCAGGTTGTTGCCAGGACACTAAGCTGGTGTATGTGCATGGAAATCTTTAATGCAGTGCCTAGCATATAGGGATTATACATCAAATGCTTGCTGAATTTGAATCGAAGTCATCTACCTAGTCCCCATGGTTGATTTTAAAACTAAACTATTGTCTTTCTAACCTTATCTTTACAAGGTGAAACAACTAAATGTCAAAAAGTAAAAATTTCACATTTTCCCTTTTAATGACAGTGTTATTTGCTTAGTCATTAGTGACTTTTTCAACCTTATAAACTTTATGTATCTTTGTCATAACAAATTACATAATGGGTTGTTTTTTTTTCATGCTGTGGTTAATACAGGGCTGAACTCCACAGACTTTATGCAAATAGAAAGGAAGTAGTGGAATATTTTTGAGTTTTTAAATGGTAAAGATCACAATGTTCTTTATATAGCAGCAAACAAAAAAAAACGCATAAAATAAGTCAAAACTATTGGTGGCTCTTTCTTGATTGAGCACTTTAAAAAACATAGAATTAATTTTTATTTCTGAACTTGATGCTTAGAAATATATTGCATAGAAAAGATGATTTGGAAAGAAAGATGATAGAAATATTCAACATGAGGCACTGTTCCAGCAACTGTATGCTGTATATACCATAATTTTAAGCTACTCGTATTGATTTTGGCAAGGAGGTAAATAAGAGTTGAGTCACCAGGAATGATTTCTTCCTGAAAGAACTTCTTGTATTAAATAGTGCTCTGCTGTGAACATCAACCTATATTGAGGTAAAATATAAGAACATTATTGAACATATCCTGTCTGATTTTTAGCACAATAATCATTGTATTTGTCCTAATGAGTGGCTGTCTCTCTGCTATGAATGCTGTGTGTTGAATAACTGATCAGGTTTGTATTTTTCAGCGAACTTGCTAGAATGCTCAGAGCCAAATTTGTGACTCAGTTATAGCATTATATGGGTCTTTATATTGTACATTTTAGCATCATTCCTAGTTCCATTTTATGTTTTTTGTTTCTTCCTTTTGCTCCTGTGTTTATTTATGCTTAGTGTATATTATATAACTTTGTAAGCCACATCCAATCCTTTCTGGGACAAGGTTGGATTTAAATAAATAGGTAATAGGGAAGTAAGTGGGTATGTAATGTCCAGTAAAGTGCCATTATGTCTTTTATTTCTCTCCTTGAAATAATTTATGAATAACACAACAAAGTACATCCTAGCTTACCACTTGATAAATCTCGTAATTTAAAGATGGGACTTCGATATATCAGTTGCTTGGATCCTGACAAGAAGATTGAGATAAGTTTTGGTTACAACTGACCCTTTGTCTTCTAAAATAAGCCTGGGCTTTAAATATCAAATTCTCACTTAAATATCAAAATGAAGAAATGCTTGTGGTCTACATTCAAACTATTCAGTCACACTAATTTTGTTTGCTTGACAGAGGTTTCTGGAATTAGTTGCATTTTAAGGAAGCTATGTAAGTGGAAGTTTAATAAATGCATTTTTTTTAATACCTGAAAAATCGTATTCACTAAGCAGGTATTTGTTGAGCACTGACTATAAATCAAATAGTCTACTCAACACAGGGGACACAGTGATGGGTAAGACAACTCCTTCTTTGTGATACCTGTAAGAAGCTCCAAAAATACTAAGGGGTTCCAAAAATAGAGAAACAAATGGAACAGACTTAACAGTAACAATATCTTTTTGTTTCTGATCTATTAGGTTTGATGCTGCAAATGTCTGATGGTTTTAAGGAGATTTGTCACCCATCAGGAGGGAAATCATATAACCCTCACCTGATGTTAAAAGAAACACAGGCAGATAGAACAAATGGGCAATGAGGATCAAAGCCTGATGGTATTTGACGCAACATTGGCTTTGGTCCCTTGAAAAGTCATTGGTCAGGAGGGGCTGCTGTGATGTTTTTCTTTAAGTTGGAGGCTTGCATCTCTGTGGAGGGTGACTACAAAGATGGAATGGGAGATTAAGACTTAAAAGAACCAGTAGGCAACACAAGGGGTCAAGTCAGAGCTAGAGGCTAAAATCAGAGATGACCATGGATTAAAATAGATCTGTGGCATCAGAAATTACTAAACCTAATAGCAATATTAATGTGTACTTGTTCATATTCCACCTGCTATTTCATACTATCTTCCCTTTGCTCACCCTGCTCCCCAGACAGGAATTCTTTTCTACCCCATCCTTCCATCTTTGAACACTCAGTGAGGTGCCATCTTCTTTAGGACTTTTCCTGAAACCCCAGGTTGAGGGAAGTGTTCCCTACAGGTTTTCATTCCAGACTATAGCTATCTCCATTGTCTAATCCACCATTATTACATAAGAAATTACTCTTTGAAGTGTCTATTCCTTGTTAAAAAGGTTATTTAATGGCATGGTTATTCTATTCTCCTTGATGCCAACTATGCTAGGTGTTGAAAAAACAATTCATGAAATTAAACCAAACTGAATCAGGCAAGCGTTAAAAGGCAGGAGGGCATGGAGACACTATATCTACCTTGGTTCATATCCTCAAACACCTACAGGGCCTAGCAGATAATATAAATAAATAAATGCATGCCATGTTTAAAGTGGGGGCAACTACTTCTATCCAGCCAGTTGTTGTCATGTGGAATTGCAGCTCCATATTTCCAGGCTGGAGATTTTGGAGAAACCATAATGCTGAATTTTTATGGAAATGTTCATATCTTATATGCAGTGGTAATAAATTCAGTTTTAAAGGATTCTCTGTGGGCCTAACAAAAACCTGACTTTCTAGAGTGGAGCTACTGTTGTGCCACTGTTATAGGATTTCAGCCAGGATTCTTTGCTACAAACTAGACAAAATAATTCTGCCATCTGAGGAAGAGATGGAGGAATAACTGAATACCTACATCAAAGGCAGGATGGAATGTGGATACTGCTGGGAGTCTTGGGGAAAAAACCCTTATGTACAGTTACTTTAAGGAGCAGCAGAAGACTAGCTGAACTAGAGCAGGGTTGTATTCTTGTGTCAAACAGCTCTGGGCTTGAATTACTGGTGGGGCTGACAGATTTGACAAATAAACACATAGAACACCCAGTTAAATATGAATTTTAGATGAATGACTAGGACTTTTTTAGTATAAATTTGTCCAATGCAATTTTTTATTATAACGACTCTAATTACTAGCAGTTAGAGTCTTCCTTAATTTGAATTACATGACTATCTTTAGTATCCTGATTGAACCAACTGAGAAGACTGCATATTGCAAGTAGGGATAGATCACTACAGAAAATTGGTGTCTTCAATGAAAGGAAGGGGCAAGGATGTTGGAATGACAAAACGGCTCATTATCCATATCCATATCCATATTTCTATCATCATCATCCTCTCATGTCTATCATTAATCTATGTGCTTATCATTGCTTTTTACATATACACATCATATAAGTGATATTGAAAATTTATTTCTAAAGTTTTTTAAGACTGGATCAAGTTTCTCTAGACCCTATGCCATGCCACATGTTATTTCTCTAGTTGCTGGATTATGGAGAGGAGGTCTGTGATTCCAGTAGGGATGCTAGGGTCCAGGGAAGTGGTAAGATCACTTGGAGCTCTTAGTAGCAGCTATCTACTACTCAGTATAGAAGTATTTAGATAGTTAATATGGCAGAATGATTACATTAAGAAAATAATTGTCTCTGTTTAGAGAAATAACCTTGTTGGGATGTGTGACAGAGTGGGTAGGTTGTCATTATCAAATAATACAGGACGAAATAGTTCAAATATTCTGTGCAAAAAGTTAACTTGAAGTTAAGTATGTGCTAAGAAGACATGAGAGGGGAGAGAATGAGGGTGAAAATAGTCACTGGCTGGAACCTGTGGGAAAAGGCGGCCAGTGAGAAATATCTGGGGCCAGCCAAAGGACTTTTAAAACAGGGATTTTCATATTAAAGTTTCAGTTGGTTGTGGTACTAAAGTAGCATACAATATGTCTTATCAGAGTTGTTTTGGGAGAAATATTATTAAAGGAGGTGTATGCTGTGTTTAGATTGGTACACAGAGGGGAGAAGAGAACAGTCATGAGAAGTCAGATGCAAAGGAGATGAAAATTTATGGGTACAGAAATTCAAGATGCAGGCACTGAAGGAGAGATGAGTTCTCAAGAATTCTTCTGAATTTGTGTGTGTATGGAGTAGATGGGTGGGATTTCAGAATTTTATACAGAAATTATTTGACTATTGGAATACAAGGTAACTCCAGCTGACACCTGGTTCATATATATATATATATATATATATATATATATGAACAGATAATTTTTCTTATGCAATTGTAGCTAATATTTTAACCATCGATTCCTTCTTTCTAATGATGTTTAATATTTCTGCTTTTAAAGGTGGTTGAGCCGGTCTCCATCCTATTCCTGTTTCCAGTGTCTTCTCCCACATTATTGTTTTCATAACAAATTCCGTGTTTCTCAAATCTTGAATTTTCCTTTATATTTTTCAGTGCATAAATTCTCTGTTGCCTTCTAGGTTTGCCTGGAGAATGGTAGCTAAGTTACAAGGGATTTTGTTAATTGCAAAATACTATCAGCTCCTTCTACTGCTGCTGCTGCTATTCATATTTTGTTTTATTTCTTGAATCTTCACTTTTACATGCTCCATATGGTGTTAATTCTACTCTGAACTGGAAGTAATTCCCCCTTTTAGGATTATTGCAACTAAGAGCATGGGCTCTTGTGTCACACCAGCTGCATTAAAAATATCAATTTCAGGCAGTGCAACGGTGACTCAGTGGCAGAATTATTGCCTGCCATGCCAGAGGCCCGGGTTCGATTCCTGGTGCCTGCCCATGTTTAAAAAAATAAAAAAGTCTCAATTTCACCACTTAGTATCAAGTACTAACCTCTCTGTGCCTCAATTGTTTTGATAATAAAGGTTTAATCGTGGTACCTCCCTCAAAGGGATTTTATTTTAATCAAGTCTCAGATACAAAGAATTAGACTAATTATGATACTTGTCACCATACACTCTCATTCTTGCTTCATGCACGGCCATTTTCTAACCATCTCTCTAGGTTGCCAGCTATTCATTTATAATAATAGGATGAGTACCTATGAAACCACCTCCAGAAATAAAAACGAGAACACTGACAACAGCTAATTTTTACATATATGTGCTTCTTTCCCATCCCAGATATCTGATTCTCCCTTACAAAGCAACTGCCCTTCTAAATACGGCGCTTATCATTCCCGCACCTTTCTTTGCTCTGTGCCAGTATCACCAGCCCTGCCCATTGCTGGCAATGGACTTTGAGAAAAACTCATTTCCTGGCACTCAAAAGTTAAGTTACTCTTTCAAAACATTCAGCACTTCCAATATTTGCAAAAGCATTATATGCACCATTTTTCCATCCATCTTTAAATCTGAATTTACATTATTAATCAGTATATGCTAAAGTGAAGTCATTTTAACAAATTATGAAGTCATTAAACAAACTAAAATACTACTAGTTAATATTAGACAAGAGTATTTTACAGACATTACTTTATATATTACTTTGCAATATGAAACATTACATTTCATATTTGTGTAAGTGTATTTTAGATAATCCTCACAGAATTTAACAGCAAATAAAGTTTAAAAAATTTAATTCTGTACATTACTTCCAAATACCTCTATTTTTCAATCTGTAAGGCTCACATCATTAGTTCAACACCAAAAAAGATCTACAAACCTGTCTGACTGTCTCATTCATCCCATGAGAAAGTATTTGTTTGTTGTTGTCTTTAGGTGAAAGTCTGAGAAAATACTTTATATATTCCACTTCCAGGCCTGCAGTAGAATACTCTTTATGGTTAGGCAGGCCATGCAAAAACTTAAGTTGTACCTTCTTATTTTCATTGAACAGATAGTAAAAAAGAAAGAAAGAAAGAAAAAAGAGCACTTAAACCATGACTTTAGGTTGTCAGTCCTTAAGTTGAATTTATAACCCCGAAGCATCAGAAAAAATAACCAAATAATGTCCTTCTCTTATCCTACTTTTCCACATTAAATATATAAAGGCAGCCAGAAAAAAAGGTTCATTTATCCTTCAAGACAAGGTGCTTAGAAGGAGCGCAAAAACCAGACCTCCTCAGACAGAGCCTTCCTAACACCTCAGTGGAGTTCAGCCAAGGCCGCCCAGAACTGATCCCGGAGCAAACCCAGAGCTGGGCCCACAGCTCCCACAGGAACCGCGGTTTTTCTATACCAGAAGGTTGTTCGATGCCAGCGTCTCTCTGTTCACAGAGTTCCTTACAATAACTTCCAGTCACTGCTGGACGGGATTTAAATCAGCATTCCAATTTCTAGAACCAGTATTACTATCCTCTTTTTTCCTTCGTCAAGATTTACACATTTTAAAAAAGTGCGTGTTTGCTCTTGCCATTTTCAAACAGGGTTTGTGCCTATTACATTTTAACATCAACTTCCCCAAGCTAGGGACTTTTTTTTTTTTTTACAAAAACCACAGACACTTTCAGTAACTGCCCAAAGCACTACAAAATGTTACATGTTTTTAAAGAAATTTAAATTGGAGATGGGTACCCGTGTTTTCTTCTGCCAGAGGCACACAATTCTTTAAACAACATTTAAAAACTAAACTTCATCATGCACACAAATAGCCAGAGAGGTATAAAGTTTTACAGAGAACTTAATATCATTCTAGTACATTTAGTACCGGCCAAACAACAATAGGAAACATGTTAGCAAATTAAGCAGAAAGACTTTCCAAAGAACGCCATAGTTTCCCAGGCTCCATGTCAGTCACACAAACATTCAGGCAACTTGTAATCCTTTAAAATTGTCCCAGGACATTCCCTGCGCCTAGCCTTACCCATATCACTGCCCAGCACAACCTATACTGAAGTCTTTACACCCCACAAAGTAACTTAATGCCCTCCGTTACTAATGGCAGCTGCTTCAGGTTCTGCTGCTTTTGCAGGGAGTCTTGGTACTTTTCTAGCAGGACTTGGAACACGCTCTGTTCCTGGGCTTAAATGCTCAGGCCCTACTGGATCCAGTGTCATCATTTGGAGACAGTTGCCGAGCATAAGTTCTGCGGTTTTCATCCACTCTAACCAGGCGCCACATTCCTTCAAAGAGTGAATCCGCGGAATCCTGGGGAAACTCGTTCCCCAAGTGACGGGTATCTTCTTTACCACTGAGCCTGAACAACTCCTGCTATGTTTATTGGATGTGTGTAGTTTTTCTTCTGAAAAATGGTTGTGCATGGTTTTACACATTCGATCCGGTTTTCTTTTAAAATTGATTTCTAACAACTCTTTATGTATTCTTCTACTAATCCTTTACTAATTATCTGTGTAACAGACATTGTCTCTCAGCGTTTAAGTTGTCTAGTGCCTCTGTTTAGAGTATCTTTTGATGAAAACAAGTGGCTATTTTTTTTATGTTTAGTACATTTTTGTCTCATTTAAGAAATCCTTCCCTAATCTGAGTCCAGAAGATATTCACCCACATTTTACACTAGAAGATTCAAAGTTTTATTTTGATAGTTCTGGAGGCATTTGAAGTTGATTTTGGGGTATGGTGTAAGCAGGATTCAATTTCATGCTTCCTTATGTATAACCTTCTTTTCCTAACTCCATTTATTGCACAATCTTTCCTTCCACTAATTTCTTTGGCCACCTTTTTCCTGTATCAAAATTCTTCATATGTGTTCATATATCTCCGAACTCATCATTTCATTGATTAATTTTTTTTTATTGCTACACCAGGACATAATTACTGTAACTGTAAAATGAGCCTGTATATTTTGTAGTGCTTGAGATATTTTGGACCTTTACTTTTCCTTATTAGTTTTGGAATCCACTCTTCCTATAATAAACACGTGTATCTCTTCATTTATTAAGTTCTTCTTTAATGACTTTCGATGAAGTCTATAAATTTCCTGAGATGTATTCTCATATCTTTGTTAAATTTAGTTCTAAATCTTTGATTGTTCAGTTGTTCTTTTAAAGAGAATATTCTTTAAAAGGTTTTAACTCTTGTTTGGTGTATAGAAACGGAGAGTCACCTTGCTAACTTCTTTCATTGTTTCTAGTAAGTAGTTTATAGATTTTTGTGGGGAGGGGTCTTCCCATGTAAATGAGAATGCCATTTGGAAAGAATGTCATTTTGTATTTCCATTCCCATGCTCATGCCTTTAATTTCTGTTTCTTGTATTAATTGGCTGGTTGAGTCTTCGAATAAAAGGCTAAATAGACATAGTAATAACAGATATCTTATTTTCTATTTCTCCCCAATTCAGATTGATGTTTGCTATAGGATATGTTGTTGTTTGCTGAGGGTTTATGCTGAATTTATGTTCAAATTTATCAATTGTTTTCTGAGTCTTTGAAA